>BLBF01000019.1:2680459-2723793 GCA_015471245.1 Laticauda colubrina | reverse complement strand
TATCTGTTATTTTTACTGTATGTTAATAAACATACAAGCTTAGCTCACTCATTTATCTGTGTGCCTATCTGACTAACGCTGCACATTCTGTTTAGCTTGTCTACCTAACCCTGGTTGGGGAACCCAGGCTTAACAGTACTCATCAAGTCTGTCCCAGATTTTTTTCAAGGCCTGTTTCAGGCTAGTTTATGTTTATTGTCCTGATTCATTTTGTATGCTCAGTAGATTCAGTTCCAAGCCATTTGATTATTAAGTCTATCTCCCCACTGCATGACAAATGTAAGCTTTTGGTGGCATTTTGGAAGGAACATTGCCAAGCTCTATAGCTTTCAATATGTTCATCAAACTTTTCAAGTCCTTGTGTGATTAGGTCACATCGTGCAAGGAACTTGGCAAGGTCTGTGGTGGCTTGATTATTCAATTGTACATTGCTGTGGTGAAAAGGTGTTGTGTAGTCATACCTTTTAGGAGTCTCTGGTTTCAGCTGGTCCTTTCTATGCTGCTCTGAAATGAAGGCTAACCCTGTAGGATAATTTGAAGGGTCAAGTACCTTGGGTGTAATGGGTCTGTTACCACAGGTGGAGCTTTGCTTGAAGCATTCTTGTTTGTAGACTTGGGGCTTGTTGTTAGCCTGTAGTGATGCTGAGCAGCATCTTTGACTTGTTTCTTGAAGGTTGTCTTCCCTAACAAGGTGAGTGTTGCTGGTTGGTCTGGAATGCTGATAGATGTGCTCTGAAGTGCATTGTAAAGGATCTTGGGGTTCAGCTTCTGGCTCAAGCATTTTTCTGTATTTACTGCATTAATCGTCAGAATGTACAACTCTCTCTAAGGCTTTGACTTCCACTGTGGCAGCTGCAGCTTCTTTCTCTATGGCTATCCACTCTAGGCTTGCTTCTAACAGGGCTTTCTGCATTTCCCAGGATGCCTCTTGCTGCATTCTATCAGCTTCTAACCATGCTCTCTTTTCTTTCATTTCTATTTTTTTGTTCAGTGAAGGCTGCTTTTGCTTTTGCTGCTTCAGCCTTTGCACTGGCAATGGTAAATGCATTACTGGCTGATGACTGTTTGGAAGAATTTGAAACTTGAGACTTGTCTTGTATGAAGATGCCTGGCTCTGTGACACGGTGTCTTCTGGAGGTGCTTGACTGTCTAGAAGCTGTTGTATGGCTATATGCAGGTAGCTGCATTGGCAGAGTAGCCAGTCTCTGTATAGTTTTTACCCAAACACATCCCACTTTCTGGGTAGACGCTGTTTCACTGTTCTGTCCCACTATATGTTAGTCTCTGTGCAACTCGACATGCAACTAAACCCACCTATCCTCCAATGAAACAGACTCTGTGTGTAGATCTGAATGCTTTATTGAAAGAACAGGATATGGTGAAATGGGGAAAATAGGGACACATACAATGAGAACCAAATACAAGAGAGACAGTATTAAGTTAGTGCTGAACATAACAATTAATAAATACAAGCAATTTAAATCTCACCAGTGATGCTCTGTGTGGGATATGCATTTGTCCTTGGATGACTATTTGCTTCTGTCTCCTTCAAATGCCAAAGGAAATGGAGTCTGGCTTCCCAGCATGTACTTGTTTGAGAGTACGGGCTGATGGGTAAATGGGTGGGATCAGCTTCAAACAATATACTTGGTGCATATTTATCTCTCCAGCCACTAGATGGCAACAACAGTATATAAAGATCAAATGGTGTGGCATGACACACATCTAAGAGAAAATAAGTATTTAAATTTTAAGACATTGTTCATTATTACCATGCCAAAGGTTATTTTCTCTAGAATTACTTGTTTGGAGGAAACTAATGAAGTTAAGAAGGATGAAAAGATAATTGAGGGGAACATAGTTTTCAAAGATAAATATGTGAGAGCTGAATTTAAAATTTTTTTTTTTAATTCTGAGAAATAGAGATTCCAAACTTTTGGACTGGCCTTGGTGACAATCTTTTTTATGTTCCATATTGTTTAATTTTACTTGATTTCATTTGTTTTGCACATATTATGATTTTTATAGGCTCTAGTTGATGAATTATTTTTATTATAAAATAGTTACCTCTTTGGTATTCTACTATTCTCTTATTTATAGAATTGTTCAAGTTCAATGAATCTGGTTCCCATTCATGCATACAGATTGAATTGATATTTTTTAATTTCTCATCTACACTTACCAAAACAGACAAATATATATTTTCACTATCATTATTTTAAACATATAGGGTTTTTTCCACCTTAATCCCTTCCCCAAAAGATGAAAAGCAAAACAAAATAGTAATTCAAGAATCATACACAATAAAGCAAAGAAAACAATGGACCAGAGAGCACTGCCTGAATGTTCTGGCTCAACTAATTTTTCCAGATGCATTAAATCAAATGCCATAATTCTTTTATACAGAAATTGAACTTTGATGTTATTTGATCATATTAAGAGAAAAGTTATTCTTACAGAGAAGTAAGAAGCTCAATTCATCTGTCTGTCTGTCTGTCTGTCTACTATCTATCTCTTAAAATTGTTACACGTACATTCAGTAATAACTTCTGTTTTGTCATGACCAGACAGGAAAAATATAACTACTACTACTACTACTACTACTATTATTATTAGCATGTTAGCATCAAATACTAAAGATGACCTGTATTTAATTAGTAACATTTTCTTTCCTATTTGGAACTACCAGCTTTATTAACGCAAGATTCATTTTAAAAACACTTGTATTATTCAAACCACAGATAACACTTAGCAATTTGCTTCATGTTTATTTTAGATTAGAAGTATTTTTGAATTAACTTATAATGGCAGGTAAATTACTATCCACATGATTTTAATACAATTATTCTTGATCTGATAATTTATATACAGGGTTGATAGCACTACAAAAAATTCTCCCATAAAATATTGCCTACAAAGTAGCACATGGTAGCATGAAATCAACAGACTTTAAAACGTAGCTAAATAATTAATATATAAATCATGAAAACTATTAAAAACATACTGGAGATAAAGTTTCTGATGGGCTTTCCTATCACACATTAAGCAGTTCCAAGATATGGGCCCATTTCTTTGTTCATTAAGTTCTCCAAATTACTGATCCATTGCAAAGGAAGAAGTAGAGTACTACAACTGTTCTCCTTTATTTATTTTTATTTTATTTATTTATTTGATTTGTCAATTACTGACAAGATCATAGGTATAAGTATAAACATGTGTAAGAATACAGGTAATAGGTACGAATAAGTACGAATCCTTGTCTGCTCTCCGTAAGTTGTCTGCAACCAGCACAACAAACCTTTTGTTAATGTGAATGAACAGTAATGTTTAATGTTTGATACATTGACTGTACTATTTCCAAATTAAAGTTCACCACTTAAAATTACCTAGTTATGTTTTCTGCCAATTTTAAGCTCAAACAGGTAGATAACTGTAATGTGTTCCAAAATGTATCTTTTTATTTTAAAAGAGTACTATTATTGGAGGATTTTGATTGTTTTTTTAATGTAGAATAAGAAAAAAGCAGACTATCTATATATTGAAACCCAATGGCAATTAAAGAAATTAAGTTTAGTAAACTAAAAAGAAGGCGGACATTGGATCACAATAATATAACACAACAGTAGTCAACTGCAACTTATTGATAGTTATTGCCAAACTTGCAAATCTGACAATATGCCATGCTTTACTTGCCATTGTTGTAATAATTAATCTAAAAACAATTGTAATAAGCTTTTGCTGTATGAAGGAAAATAGGAAATGGTCATTAGTAGAGATTTTAGAATTGCCTTGCTGTAAGATACTCATTAGTGACTTCTTAAATCAAATGCATCCTATTCTGAGATCACACAGCAGCTGTGGAAGGCAATTGTGCAAGCCTAGAAAAAGAGCAACTGTTTTAAGAAGTTGTCATCAATTGTTATGTTGGTGCACCCCATACTCCAAAGCAATTTTTTTGTTTTACATGATAACTACTACATAGTAGTAGTATTTATACTCAGACAAGCAGTTAATACCTTATCCTAATTTGGATGGTATAATATTAGTGATTTGAATCAGAATAAATTACTTCAAGTTACTCATACTAGTTCCAGTTTACTAACTCTCTATTCATAAAATAGAACTGAAAAGCTATTGAGGAAAAAGCAAGGACAGGAAAAAGAGAGACAATAATATATCTAAATCTGAAAGTTTAAAAGCAGGCTAATCACAACTATGATCTATGAAGATTGTTATTTAAAATGTTCACACCATTTGTATAAGACTTGCTAATTATCTTCTTCAATATAACAAATCTTGTTTATTCACAATACTTACCATTTTATGCTGAAATATAGGAATAGTTTTAGAGCTGCAGATGAGTGTCAAATCCTCTCTGGGGATTTAAAAGAGTTGTTCTCATGTTCCCTTCCAATTGCACATTGTATGTTGTTTATTCATTAGACTGAATAAACTGCCCATATGCCATTCTCTGCCTTTTAAAATATTCAGTAGCTGGTAACTTATACCAATGGAGATTCAGAGTGCATTAATTTCATTAAGCAGGAAATATAATGGTGTGAGTTTATTTAACAAACAAACAATGATTTAAAAATAATTAGCTTTAACAAGACTCTGGATGAAAATCAGGCTTTTATATCAGGAAATGTAATCAAAAAAAGTTTACTGTCTATAATATATAGCTAAGTGCTATTGCTATAAGCACCTAAATGTAACATGTTCAATAACCACAAAATATTTTACAGAATCTCCCTCCGCTCTTCAATCCCATGTCTCAGTGTACATTCATCTTCCTTTCATGCTCTTTAGACTTCTTTCAAATGCTCTTCAGACTTCCTTCCAGTGACATCACAACAAACATAGCAGGGGAAAGGGGAGCTGTTAGCCCTGTTAGATTTTTCTCACCTGGTGATCCTAAATGTGCAGCACGAATCCGGAGAGGATTGTAAAACAGAGCGGATGCCCTGAAGACAGCAAGGGGAAGTGTGATCCCCAGTCTGATAAAGGGGAACTCCTCAACACCGGTGAGAGATAAGTCAGCCAACATGGCAGATCCGAAACCGTGAAAGCCAGGCACAAACCAGAAAGATAGAATTAAGAAGCAACACAAACATACTGGATGAGGACATTGTATTTCTAAGGCTTTGTTTCGGATTTACTGTGATTTAACATAGAAGTGGGAAAGTGAGACTCAGAAAGATTGGGGCAGGATTTCTGCCCTAGGAGAACAGTGGCAACTAAGCGGCTGGAGCCTCTGACAGTTCCAGAGATTTAGAAAAAGAGATTTAGAAAAAGAGAAAAAGGACATTGAAAAGAGGAAATCCAGACAAAGCAATTGATAAGAACTCTTAAGAAACATTTTAACCTATTTTTCTACTCATGCCTGATAGTGACTGAAATTAGAATGTGGGGAAAGCTTTTGATAAGTGTTGAAAAGTGCAAGGGCACTAGGGACAAGAAGATTTTGTTGGAATCAGGTGATTGATGCAATATATATATAAGAAATTAAGGAAGGACATTTGGGACATATAGTAGATGTTAGAGAAGAGAAAACACCTGGATAGATCTGAGACTTTTATAGTTAATTGAGTATCACTTGGGATATCATGTGGAAATTTGTGGAGATGTGGAGACTTTATGAACTACAAACTGCATAACCTTAAGACTCAAAGAATTTAAACAAAGGGATATGTTCCGTCCAGAAAAACGCGAGGTAGACCGGGTTCCAACAACAAAGTCTTTATTAGTTAGCACAGTTAAGAAACGGAACATTGGCTCAAGCCGCGGCAGCTTTTTTATAGTTTTTTGTCTGCCAGCTTGTAGCCAATGACAGGTATTTAGTTTTGCCGCCTTTTTGACAACTTTGTGGATTGGTTCCTATTGAACCAATCCCCATTCAGGTTTTGTAGCCAATCAGAATCCTGTATTAGGAGTCTACTATTCTTTATACAGAACACCCCTCCCCTCTTAGTTTAGTCCTACGTGGTGACATAGTTGCGCGGGTAGGTGGGGCTTCTTTTGACTCGACTGGACTTGCGCGGTTCATTTCTGTTGAAGACTTCGACCGGTTCAGATGGGGTTGCTGTCTCTCTGGTCCTTCCCCATGGAACAGCCTGGAAGGGTGAGTCAGCCATTTTACTGCCGCTTGAGTTTCTTAGGCCGGCGGTTTTGCCGCTCCCTCCTGTTTTCTCCAAGCAGATCGAGCTGGCCTGGCTGGCCCTTTCGAGTGGACTCTTCTCGCAATTTTCTTCTAACTGTTAGTCTCTTTTTTGCTCTTTTTGTTTGTTATTGTATTCTATGTTTAATTTAAACGGTTCTTTATTATTTTCTTGTATTTCCCCCCCTCCTTGGTTTGATTTTCGTTGTTTTTTAATATTTGTGTTTGTGTATTTGTACTTCTTTCTATGTTTCGGGACCGAAGCTGGTCTATGTGCTGCTTCCATTCCCTGCCGTCATCTACGGTTAGTCGGTAGGACCGGGGGTCTGTAATTTGTGTGATTGTTCCTAGAAGCCATAATGGGTCCCCGGTAAATTTTTTTGCATAGACTAGGTCGCCTATTTCAAATGTCCTGAAACGGGTGGAGGAGTTGGGGGGGGTTTTCTGGTGTATAGTTTGGGTGCAATCTGTCTAATTGCGACCTCAGTTTTCTTCCCATTAGTAATTCCGCTGGGCTTTTGTTTGTCATAGTACTGGGTGTGATATGCTGGAGGGTGAGTAGCCAATTTATTTTATCTTGGACATCCCCAATGTCCATTTTTTCTAACCCTTCTTTGGTAAACCTGACCATTCTCTCTGCCCTGCCATTTGCAGCCGGGTGGGTCAGCGCGGTTAGGGCATGTCTTATACCTAGGGAGGCTAGGTATTGTTCGAATTGGATACTCATTAATTGTGGCCCGTTGTCAGACACCAGGATGTCTGGCAGGCCATGGGTTGCGAAGAGTTTGTCAAGTTGTTTAATAATGGTTTCAGTTGTCATAGATGGCATAAGTTTAACCTCCAGCCAATTAGAGTATGCATCTACGACAATTAGGAAAGTATGCCCCTTAGTAGGGCCTGCAAAGTCAATGTGGATTTGTGACCAGGGGCCTCGTGGGGCTTCCCAGTCCTTTATGGGTGCTTTTGGTGGGGAAGGCCTGATTCTTTGGCATTTGTTGCAAGAATTTACCCAGTATTCGATGTCCCTATCTATACCTGGCCACCAGACATAGCTTCTAGCAAGGCTTTTCATTTTAAAAATTCCAGGGTGGCCTTCGTGAAGCATACCCAGTACCTTAGTTTGTAATTTGAAAGGGATAACTACCCGATCACCCCACAACAAACAACCTTTTTGAATCGAAAGTTCAGTTTGTCTGGTCCGGAAAGGTTTAAAGTTCTCAGTTTTTTGATTTTCCGGCCAGCCTTTACCTACCCAGTTCAGTACATGGGCAGTCAATGGATCCCTTGCGGTGGCTCTGGCGACATCATTCGCAGATATGGGTAGATCAGGGCATGTCTCTATCTGCAAGGTGGTCATCGTTGGTGCTGGGTCTTCCTCTATAGTCGGTAATGGTGCTCTGCTCAACGGGTCTGCATGGGAAATTTGTTTCCCGGGGAGATGTGTCAGAGTATAAGAGTAGGCTGCTCGGAATTCTGACCATCTAGTCATTCGCAGGGACAAAATGTTCGGTGTTGGTTTGTTTCCCGCCAAAATTCCCAGTAGCAGTTTATGGTCTGTCACTATCAGAAATGTTCTTCCATATAGATACTCGTGGAAGCGTTTCACTCCGGCGACGATTGCCAGGGCTTCTCTGTCCAATTGACTATAATTACGCTCGGTTTTAGACAGAGTCTTTGAATAGTATGCGACGGGTGCCTCTCTCCCATCTGGCAATTGGTGGCTCAGGATGGCACCAACTCCAAACGGTGAGGCGTCGCAGGTCACCGTCAATGGAAGTGTGTTACTAAACTGGATAAGAACGGTGTTTGATGTTAATAAGTTTTTTTATTTTTTGGAAGGCTTTCTTTTCTCTATAACCCCAAGTCCAAATTGTTTTTTTATCCAGTAATCGGTGTAATGGTTCCGCTATTGTCGCTTTGTGGGGTAGGAACACGTTATAAAAATTTATTAGTCCCAAAAATGCCTGTAGTTCAGTTTTGTTCCTTGGTTCTGGTGCGTCTTTAAAAGCTTTGACTTTTTTATCAGTAGGGTGTATACCCTCTCCGTCTATTAAATAGCCCAGGAATTTGACGCGATCAGTCATTAAACAGCATTTTTCTTTTTTTACTTTAAGGCGAGATTCTCTGAATTTAGTTAGTACCTCTTTTAGTCTTTTTTTTTTAGCTGGGTCGCATCTTTGGCCGAAATTAGGATGTCGTCGAAGTATGGCACGACCCCTTGTATACCATTCAATAGGCGTTCCATGAGGCTCTGGAAAACGCCTGGGGCTACACTCACTCCAAATTGGAGTCTGTTGCATTTGAATGCCCCTTTGTGGGTCACTATTGTTTGTGCTTCAGCCGTTAAGGGGTCTACTGGGAGCTGTTGGTAAGCTTGCGCTAGATCTAGTTTAGCGAAAACTTTTCCTCCCCCAAGAGAATGTAATAAGTGTTGTACGACTGGCACCGGGTATACGCTTTGTTGCAATGCATGGTTCAGGGTAGCCTTGTAGTCACCACAGATTCGAACTGACCCATCTGGTTTAATTGGTGTTACGATTGGCGTTTCCCACTTAGCATGGTCAACAGGTTCTAAAATCTCTTGGTCTATTAGTTTATTTAGTTGTTCCTCTATTTTTGCTTTCAGAGCAAAAGGAACTTGTCTGGCCTTTAGTCTCCTAGGGGCTACCTGGGGGTCTAGACTAAAGGAAATTGGGGTCCCCCGATACCTGCCTAGGGAGCCATCGAAAACATCCTGGAACTCTTGGATCAGGTTTTCTTCCCAGTCGGTTTCGGCCACCCGGTCTACTCCGGTCATCCCGATGCCCATGGTGCGAACCATTCGATGCCCAGGAGGCTTGGTCAGTCTCGGTTGACTATTGTCAATGGTAGTATTTCGACATGTTGTTTGTAGGCAACTCGGAAATGTCCTAAGCCTATTACAGGAATTCGGTTTCCTTGGTAGTCCTTGAGGGTTAATTTTTGTCTCTGGAGTTCTTTGAGTTTGATATCTGGAACCAGTTGTTTGATGGTGTCCCATGACACCATTGATAGGAAGGACCCAGAGTCTACTTCCATTTCGCAGGGATTGCCTTCTATTTTTACAATTATTTTTACTTTCTTCCCGCTTTCCGTCTGAGCGCTTCCGATAGTGAAAGTCCGATGTGCTTTCTCTCGGTTAGTGGCTCGCTTGTTCTGCTGCCACTTTCTCTCAGTTTGTTTTGGCTCAGCTTTTGCGGGGGAGTTGTTGCGTCTGTTTGGGCTGTAATTTTTTTTATTTCTGCAGACTTTCTCGATATGCCCCCTTTTCTTGCAAGCTCTGCAAATGGCATCGAGGAATCTGCAATCGGCTCGAGAATGGTTTCCTCCGCAGCCAGCGCATTCCCACCAATTTCTTTTTTCGTGCCCTTTCTTGTTGGCATAAATAGGTGGTGGACTTCGTCTTCTTCCTCCCCGGATTCTGACGTCTCATCAAAATCTTCGTGGTGAGTGGTGGTGGGAAATTGTTTCTTCCCTCTGGCCAGGCTTGTTTCATCATTGTTCGCGTTCATCTGTTTCATTTTGACCGCCAATTTTTTCGTGGCTTCAGCGGCTGTGGCTTCTGCAATGGCTTTGGCTACAGTTATGTTGGGTTTATTGAGCAGCTTGATCTGTACATTAGAGTCTCTTAAACCCAGTATTATTCGATCCCGCATTGCTTCATCTAAATTCAGAAACTCGCATGCTCCCCCTATTTGTCGGAGGGCTGCCACAAAATCAGCGATGGTTTCGCCTTCTTTTTGGTCTCTTAGATAAAACTCATGCCGCTTGATAAGATTTGACACCACTGGTGCATAGTGGGCCTTTAGCATTCTTTGGAGCTCTGGCCAAGTCAATTGTTTCACATCTCGGGGCTTCGCCAAAGCCTTGGCCATTTTGAAGATTGTGGGCCCGCAGTGTGTCAAGAAAACAGCTCTCTTACGCTGGTCTGAGATCTCTTCCATCTCATTACTTTCCAAATACATCTGGAAATGGTCTACGTAGGATTCCCAATCCTCTTCATTGGGATTGAAGGATGCAGGCGGTGCGTTGTTTCCAGCCATTGTTCTTCGTCTGGTTTTATTTGTCGCCGTGTGCTCAGTCTCGCGTTTAGGACGATCCCACCCTTGTCGCCAGTGTTCCGTCCGGAAAAATGCGAGGTAGGCCGGGTTCCAACAACAAAGTCTTTATTAGTTAGCACAGTTAAGAAAAGGAACATTGGCTCAAGCCACGGCAGCCTTTTTATAGTTTTTTGTCTGCCGGCTTGTAGCCAATGCCGCCTTTTTGACAGCTTCGTGGATTGGTTCCTATTGAACCAATCCCCATTCAGGTTTTGTAGCCAGTCAGAATCCTGTATTAGGAGTCTACTATTCTTTATACAGAACAGGATAAACCAATTGTGGATCATAAGCTAGACCATTGAAAGAGGAGATTGTGAAAATATTTATATGAAAGGCATTTTGTATAATCTAAGGACTGGTTGAAATTGTAACCATTATTGATTATCAAATATTTAGTAGCAATTGTTTATTATTATCATGGTGGTGGTTAAACTTTGGTGAGATTCACAGCCTTTGGGGCTGGTTGGTAGCTCAACAATTCGAGTCCTAACCAAGGACCTAGGAACTGTTAAGATAGTGTCAGAGAATATAAACTGTTCCAAGTAGGGTGGTTTTTTGTAGAATCAGGGTATTCAAGTCTGACAAATTCAGAATTTCCAAATAGCAAGGTAGCCCTTTAGGTATTGCTCCAAGGGCTCCAATTACAGTTGGGATAACACATGATTTCTTTTTCCAAAGTCACTCAATTTCAATTTGTAATTTCCGGTACTTTGTGATTTTTTTTCTTGCTGCTTGTCTTCAATTTGTGCATCACCAGGTATTGCAATGTCAATGAACCAAACCCTTTTCTTTTCAACTATTGTTATGTCAGGTGTGTTGTAGGCAAAGTGCCTGTCAGTCTGAATTCTTAAGTCCCACAAGATTTTGACTTTTTCATTCTCCAGAACCTTTTAAACCTGAAGTTCCCAGTAGTTGTTACTATACTCAAATCCAAACTTTTGGCACAATTTCCAGTGAATGATTTTAGCAACTCAGTTATGGCATTCTAGATAGTCAGTTTGTGAAATTTTGCTGCACCCATTGATTTAATGGTGAACTGTTTCATCTTTCCCATTACAGATGTGGCATTTGCTGTTGGTGGTGACATGCTGAATCTTTGCCTTCATGCAATTTGTGGCTAAGGCCTGTTCTTGAGCAGCCAGAATAAAGCTGTCATGACTCCAACAATGAACGGTATAAAGTCACAACAACTGAAGTTCGAGGTGGCTGTGATTGCATCTCCCTTACTTCTAGGAGCGGACTTGACTGTTTCCAATACCTGAATTCTATGAGTGTTCTGAAGACTTCCTAACATGCGGAGAGATGACGTCAGTGCATTGGGAGGGAGCTGCGCCAGAACAGAGATTCACGGCTAAAGATTGGAACGGCTAGAAGAATTCAGGGTGTGTGTGTGGGGTGATATAGTTAGGTGGTGGGGCTGGAACGGGTTTTGTGACGAGGGTGTATGGGATCAACAATAAGGGATTGCATTTAATTTAGCTTAAACATTTCCGGATATTAGATAGCAGCGGCTGGAAGATAGCTATAATTATTAGGTAATTATGATATGAATGACATGTATAAATACAGCTCTGGATTGCAACGGAAGCACAAATAAACAATTCACTAATTTTTGAACATGAGTGGTCTTTTAACAGCCCTAACATCAGCTGAACAGTTGAGAAGCTTACCATGGTGTCTTCCTGGCTTTCTTCATCACTGTCAGACCATCCTGACACCACTCTCAGCTGGCGCTGCTCATCATATTGTTTTGCCTCTCATTTGGATGGATCTACCACCAGTTCTTTTTGCATTAGACCCTGTGTTCATTCCCGGCTAACAGTTCCTCTCCGACTATATCTAGCTTCTGAAACAGCTCTAGAAGGAACCCTCATTGTTTGTTTCATATTGTCTGTATCTATCTTGGGACACTGAAACATTGAAATCATTGTTCTCTTGAGCACCCATTCTGAGACATCCTGATTCAAAGAAATATATCATTCAGGCGGATGCGAGTGATGTGGCTGTAGGGGCTGTCCTGTTACAGGAGAATGAAAAGGGAATGTTACACCCCTGCGTGTATACATCTCACAAATTTACTCCTATGGAGAGAGGATGGGCGATTTGGTCGAAGGAAGTGTTTGCTGTCAAGCACGTGGAGGCATTTCCTGGAGGGGGTGAAGGAAATTTTTGAGGTGTGGACTGATCACCGAAATTTGGAAGCATTACAAAAACCAAGACATTTATCTCCTAAACAAGTCAGGTGGGCTCTGTATTTTAAGTGATTCAATTTTAGATTAAGGTACGTACTGGGAGGACAGAATTTTATGGCAGATGCCTTATCTCAATTGCCTCAATATAAATCAATATAAATCAATATAAAGAATTTTATGGCGGATGCCTTGTCTCAATTGCCTCAATATAAATCAATATAAATCAATATAAAGAATTTTATGGCGGATGCCTTGTCTCAATTGCCTCAATATAAATCAATGTGAGATATTATCATTCAACCTCTAATTGTTGATGGGTCACCTAGAAATATAGGCCAAGTAACACGTTTGTAGGAAATAAATCGAGACACATTATGAAATGCCACTGCAAAAGATGACTGGCTTGATAAAAATACACATCTGTGTTCATACAAGGATGGATAGCCTGGAAAGGGGACAAAGTGTACATACTGGCCAAATGTAGGGATGGAATACTTACCAATTGTCATGACATAAAACAGGCCAGACATTTTGGATTTTTAAAGACACTGCATCTAGCAAGACATGAGTTTTGGTGGCTCAAAATGAGGTCTAATATTGAACAATATGTAAGAAAATGCCATATTTTCACAACATCTAAAACTCGAGTAGGTAAACCAATAGGATTGTTGCAAACAGTGTTGGAACCAACACATCCATGGCAAGATATCACCATGGACTTTATTGTCGAACTGCCAGACAGCAAAGAGTACACCGTGATATGGACCATAGTGGACTTGTTTTCAAAACAGGCACACTTTGTCCCCTGTAGAGGCCTTCCATCAGCAAGAAAGTTAGTGGATATGTTTGTCAAACACGTATATCAGTTCCATGGGTCACCCAGAAAAGTAATATCCAACAGGGGAGTACAATTCACAGCACGGTTTTGGAGGGCATTTCTCATTTTGCTGGGTTCTTCCCAAGGGCTCAGTTCAGCATAACACCTGAGCACAAACGGAGTTGCAGAAAGAGCGAATGCCATGGTTGAATGATATTTAAGATCATATATCTCTTACCAACAAAGGGAATGGGAGGATTTATTACCATTTGCTGAAATCACCTACAATAATGCAATGCACAGCAGGACCAGGTACAGTCCCTTCTATGTAGTACATGGTATTGATTTCGGCCCAATTCCAGAATTTACATGTAAAAATGAGGACCCAGTTAGTATTAAAAAAAAATACAGGGATGTTGGTGTAATGTACAAGAAGCATTAGACAAATGTCACTTGAGTATAAAACCCAAGCAAATAAAAAGGGACAGAATCATAAACCCTTCCAAGTAGGGGATAGAGTGTATCCCCTATTTGGAATAGTATCCCCTATTTCTTTCCACCAAATATATCAAATCAAAGTTAGACAGCCAAAAACTAGGTCTGAAATACTTGGTCCTTTTACCATAAATGAAAATCATCAACTCTGTGACAGTTAAACTCAAATTGCCATCATGGTTAATGTTAGGAATATAAGTCACCTAACAGGTATTTGGGTGAGAAATATATAAACCAGGATAGACATTTTAATACTGTCTCTTTAAAGGAATGCAAGAGCATGCAATTGGGTGTGGTTTCTCAAATGGCCATAAAATGGACCCAGAAACCTGGATTGTTGAGTCTTCGTCTAAGTCTCAGAAGAGAGTGTATCTTTGTTTCCTTCTGTTGGAAAGTATTGCTGTTGCTCCATTTTTTCTAATTGACTGATATTACTGGATTTAATGTAAGTCTGATACTTAACTGTTTTTGACACTGGACTTTGATATTTGGATTTTCCCCGGATTGAAAACTTACTGATTTACTTGTAAATGACTTTGGACTGTGTTTGGACTTTGCTTAAACCTTTCTGGAAGTAAAAACCTAGATTTACTGTACGGTGTATCTGTGTACTGTGTGTGTATTATTCAAACACTACTCTCTATATGTCTCCCTGTATGCGCTCATTCTCCTAACGGGGAATTACCTCAACAGTTAGAGAGGATTCATCCCATTTTTCATGCAAGTTTATTAAAGGCTAGTGAAAATATGGACGAGTTGACCCATCTGAAACCTGTACTCGGAGAACCAGACCAAGCCAAGTTAGATAAAATACTGGGTTCTAGAATACAACGACATACCATTCAATACCTGGTATGATGGAAAGGGTATCCTGAATCAGAGGTATCCTGGATAAACATGTTGGATATGTATGCAAATGGTGAAAAAATTCCACACCACTCATCCCAATAAACTGGGCCCAGTTATATAATCCCTTATACACCACTGTCCCTTTACTGATTTGTTCTTGTTTTTTAGGCAGAACCCTGGTAGAGGGGGCCGCTTGTCACTACTCCAATGATGAACGGTATGGTGTCGCGACAACTGAAGTTTGAAGTGGCCGTAATTGCACCTCCCTTACTTTGAGGAGCGGACTTGACTGTTCCCAATACCCGGATCCGATGATTGTTCTGATGACTTCCTAACATGCGGAGAGATGACATCAGCGCACTGGGACTGAGCTGTGCCAGATCGGAGATTGATGGCTAAAGATAGGAACAGCTAGAAGAATTCAGGGGGCGTGTGTGGGGTGATAAAGTTAGGTGGTGGGGCTGGAACAGGTTGAGGTGGATTTGTGATGAGGGTGTATGGGATCAACAATAAGGGATTGGGAGTAGTTATTGCATTTGATTTAGTTTAAACATTTCTGGATATTAGGCAGCAGCAGCCAGAAGATAGCTATAATTATTAGGTAATTATGACATGAATGACTTGTATAAATACAACTCTGGATTGCAGCACAAGCCAGAGCTAACTTTAATATATTTTGCTCATTGTTACCTGCTCTTTTGGCACAAGAGGCAAATAAACAATTCACTAACTTTTGAATGTGAGTGGTCTCTTTACAGCCCCAATGTCAGCCGAACAGCTGAGAAAAGCCTTCAGTTTATTTTTTCAGTATTCTTGATTTTAGCCAGTTCCAAGTAAGCTTTTGGTCAGCTTTGCTTTCAGTACTTTTCAGGTATTGACCATGCTTAGCTTTGCTTTTCCCATTTCCAATTTGCTTCTCAATTACTCCTTTTTTGTATTCAGCTTTTGACTTGGTTGTCTTCAAAAGGCCTCCTTCCTTAATCATTGGCTCTTCACTTTTCTGGATGTAATCATTCAAGCTGTATCTTTCTTCTTCTACAGTCTACTTTACTTGTAGGAGACCTCAACCACCCTCTGCTCTTGGGAAATATAATCGATCAACATCACTTTTAGGGTGCAAGGCATGATTCATAGTCATAAGCTTCCTTGTTTTTCTGTCCAGATTTCTTTTATTTAGGAAAACATCAAATTGGCAAAGTCTATGGTAATTCTGGATCTGACCCAACCCAGAATTACCCCACAATATTAGAAATTAGAAACAGCCCCCAAAAGTCACATTCTCCAACAGAAGCAATACAAAGTTGTTTGATGTCATAAATCTCCACCTCCAGAGCCCCAAGCCTGGACAGCTCATTTCCCATGGGAAAGAAGATCACCTAGCCATAACACTCTCTTTATTTCTACTCCTTCCATTTTAGGAATGTGTCAAGCCCGAAACTTTCCCTCCCCATGACTACCACAGGGAAAATAGGAAAAAGAATATCTATTAAGACAAACTAAAATGGCCACACTTATGACAATTTCAGGCTTGACACTGAAGTTGATTCCTTGACTTTATTATGCATTAAATCAGAGGCTTCTAAAATCCCTAAGTTTGTGTAGCCTTTTTCTGGTTTCATTGCCTTTATCATTTCTTCATTTTCAAGTTTTGTTCTATCATCTTCTATGACTTTACCTGCTTTGATTGCCATTGTTACACATTTGTCAATTCCAAAGTGCATGCCAATATCCTGGCTAAATTCTTTCATGCTTTCAATTAGTGAATTCAGTTCACTTTTTGTTTTACCAAACAGTTTCAAATCATCCATATATTATTGTTATTGTTATTGTTAACTGTATAGATACATGGGACAGATATTATATATTGCTTATGTGACATGGGGGGATGAATAAGGGATAAGAGGGACTGTAGGGGAAATATGGAAATTAAGAAGGGAATAATTAAGTATTTTAAAATATTTTGGAAAAATACTCTTTGATTTTGAAATATGACAAGCACATCAGCTATCACAAAAATTGGAAAGAAAGCATCATCGACACCAACACCTAAAACATCATCCCTGACTAGCCAGAGATCAATAGAAAGGATGTTGGGGGTTGAGAAGGCAGTTTCTATACAGAACATGCAGGTGATGCTGCTTATGATACAAGAAACCATGACAAAGACTCAAGAAAATATATGCAGAAACCATGAGGAGATGAAGAACAAGACGGGGGAGATGAAAGGAGACATTGACTTTCCAGAAGACAATGTTGAAAAAGCACTATGCAATCTAAAACCATTTCTATCTATTGGACCGGATGGAATATGTGCCGACTTCTTACAAAAGCTATCCACTGCCAAAGCAGAACCTCTAAACATGATATTTGAAAAATCTTTCAGGCCACCTCCTTGCTTAACCAATGGTCACAAGCCACAGTCATCCTCATCTTCAAAAAGGGAGACCCCAGCCTAGTTGAAAATTGCAGACCAATCTCCTTATGCTGTATCACCTGTAAAGACATGGAATCAATTATTAACCAATCAACTAACCTCCATTTAGAGACAAACAACCTACTCTCTAAAAAACAATTTGGTTTCAGAAAAAACTATCCTGTAATCTGCAACACTTACACTGCAAAAACTATGTACTACACAACTCGATCAGGGCAAAACAATAGACGCAATCTACATAGACTTCTGTAAAGCCTTTGATTCAGTGGTACATGACAAACTACTCCTAAAACTAAAATCTTACGGTATCTCTGGACACCTGCATTACTGGACAGAAACATTCCTGTCAAACAGACAACAAATGGTCAAAATTGGGAGTGTCCTATCAAATTCTGTACCTATCAATAGTGGTGTCCCCCAAGGCAGTGTTCTAGGACCAACTCTCTTCATACTCTACATAAATGACCTCTGTGATCATATTAAGAGCAACTGTGTTCTCTTCTCTGATGATGTAAAGCTCTTCAATACCACAGACAATACTGCTACCCTTCAAAAAGATCTTGACTATGGATCAGAATGGTCAAACAAATTGAAACTTCAAATCTCAACAAATAAATGCTCTGTCTTACATATTGGCAAAAAATAAATAAATCAGAAAATAAAATTCAAGCTAAATAGTCAAGACCTTGTTGATGATCCAAGCTCCGTAAAGGATCTTGGAACACTCATCTCTCATGATCTAAGTGCTAGAGCCCACTATAACTACATAGCCAAAAAGGCGTTAAGAGTTGTTAACCTAATCCTACGTAGCGTTTTCTCTGGTAATATCACACTACTAACTAGAGCATACAAAACATTTGCTAAACCAATACTCAAATACAGCTCATCATTCTGGAACCCACATTACGTATCTGATATTAGCACAGTTGAGAATGTCCAGAAATATTTCACAAGAAGAATTCTCCACTCTACTACTCATTGTACAATACCTTACATCAACAGACTTGAAATTCTAGACCTAGAAAACCTTGAATTACGCTGTCTTCAGTCTGATCTAAGTATGGCATATAAAATCATACATTGCAATGACTTACCTGTCAATGAATACTTCAGCTTCAACCATAACAACACAAGAGCACACAATAGATACAAACTCTAGGTTAAACGCACCAAACTTGATTGCAGGAAATACGACTTCAGCAACAGAATGGTCAATGTCTGGAATACTCTACCTGACTCTGTGGTTTCTTCCCCAAACCCCAAAAACATTAACCTTAGACTCTCTACTGTTGACTACACCCCTTTCCTAAAAGGTCTGTAGGGAGCGTGCATAAGTGCACCAATGTGCCTACTGTCCCTGTCCTATTATTTCTGTTATTTTACTTATATGTAGCCATTTCATGTTTTCATAACTATGTATATACTTATACCTGTTATCTTGTAAGCGATTGACAAATCAAAATAAATAAATAAAAAATAAAATTTGAAGGATGGATGAGAAAATAGGGAATGTTCAACAAACAATAATTAATAATGAACCAAGAATATAAACTATAGAGATAAGAATGAAACAAACAGAAAAGAAGATGGAAGAAATGGAACAAAAATGAACCTTAGCTAACAAGGACTTAGGAGACATAATATTCTTTCTGGAAATGGAAAAAGCATCTTTCTACCTGAGATTTCAGAACATAGTGGAAAATAAAGGAGGAAGACTTGGTTACAGTAATGAAAGACTGGCGCCGATAGTACAGAAAAGCAAACACACTATACAAGATCTTGATGAAGTGTTCAGAATTCACACAAATTATGCAAGAAGGCACAAACTGCCAAGAGAAGTACATGTGAGGTTCACCAAAAAAACACTGAGATATGAAGTATATAGAAGGTCGAGATATGAACCTATGAAATACAAAGGGAGAGAAATTCAAATCCTAAAACAAGTATCCAGGAGGTTAGAAAACAGAGGAGAAAATATTGATTTTTGACAATGCACAGTGTGATGTTCAGATGGCTGATACTGGAAGGAATCTTGTTATCATGGCAAGACAAGAAATTTAGGATTGATATGTAAGAAAAGTGCATGAATTCTTTGAACACCACTTTACAACAGATGAAGAGCAGGGTAATAGGGAGGAAATGGAAAGTGAAAGCCAAGATGAACACCAAGTAGAAGAAAAAGAGACAGAACAAGAAGAAAGAATGAGGGTAGAAACAACCAGGTGGAGCGAGAAGGGGCAAGAACAAAAATCCAGAGAGACAAGAACAACTAGAAGAGCGAGACCTACATATAACTAGAAAAATGGAAGAGGAAATCAAGATGATATCACTTAATATTAATGGATTGAACTCTCCTATAAAAAGAAAACAAATGCTGATAAAATTACAAAGACTGAATTCTTAGAAACCTGTTTCCAAGAAGTCCATATCAAGAAACAATATGGTAATCTACTAGAATACCCTAAAATGGGGAAGCTATACATATCCCTGGCATGCCAAAAGAAAAGAGGAATAGCATTGTATATCAAAGAAGCAAAACAAATATATACAGATAAAGAAGAAAGGATATTAATGGTAGAAATATCAATAAATCAGAAGCAAGTGCTCCTAATTGCAATATACACCCCAACAGCAAAAAAGAAGATTTTTATGGAAGATTATATGAAAATTTGTGTTTAGTCGGGGACTTCAATGCAGTTGTTGATGCTAAAAAAAGACTACAGAAGCAGTAAAAGAAGGGGGGAAACAGAGAACAGTATCAAATATATTTTTGAGTTGGCACAGGAATTGGAGCTATGAGATAAGTGGAGAGAATTAAATTTAAAAGCAAACCAACATACATTCTACTCCAACTCCCACTAATCATGGTCAAGAATCAAACATGGTTTGGATGACTGTGGAAATGAGAGTAGATATTCAAGTGATCAACATAATAACAAATACATGGACTGATCATAATCCTATAAAAGTGGTATGGAGGGGGACAAATAAGAACCAGACATGGACAATGAATCAAAGCATTTCAAAAGATAAGGAATATATACAAATGGTGGAAAAAGAAATGAAATTATTTTTCAAAGAAAACAAAAAAGAAGAAACATCACTGCAAAATGTGTGGAACATGGTAAAAGCATACATCCAAGAACTACATCCAAGAAATACATGGCAAAGAGAAATAAGAAAAAGAAACAACAGTCAAATATATTACAGAACGAGCTCCACAAATTAGAGTTAGATTTGCAAAAAGACCCTAAAAGTCACAAAATAAAGGAGAAAAGGGATCTAATAAAACACAGATTGAATTTAATAATACAAGACGAAATGGCACAAAAAATCAAAATGGCAAAACAAAACTTTTTTGAATAAGTAAACAAACTAGGTAGATGGCTAGCATACAATATGGTTATCTAAGGAAACATCTCTTGCCATTCACATCCACCCAACACATTAGAGTGAGAGGCAGGGAATGTAGTGGGTCCCACCCCTGAGGAAAATACACCTGGTGGGACTCAGAAGAAGGGCCTTCTCCATGGTGGCTCCGTCTCTCTGGAACATCATTCCCCCAGAGATTAGAATGGCCTCCTCACTAATACTATTCTGAAAGGCACTGAAGATCTGGTTTTGCCAGCAGGCCTGGGGAATCCAGAGAGGGATGGAGCCTGTTCAGAATGTAAGTCACCTAACAGCTATTTGGGTTGGAAATTTAATACTGTATCTTTAAGAAAACGCAAAACTGTAGTTGGGTGTGGTTTCTCAAACGGCCATAAGATGGAGTCAGAAACCTGGTTGTTTAGTCTTAGTCTTAGTGAGTTTCTGTTTCCTTCTGTTGGAGAGTATTGCCATTCCTTCTACTTGACTGTTATTCATGGATTTGATGTAAGCCTGATACTGAACTGTTTTTGACACTGGACTTTATTATTGGATTATTCCTGATCTTACCTATGAATGAGTTTGGACTGTATTTGAACTTTGCTTAAAAGTTTCGGGAAGTAAGAACCTACATTTACTGTACAGTGTATCTGTGTGCTGTGTGTGTATTATTCAAGAACTTCTCTCACTACGTCTCCCTGTATGTGCTCATTCTCCTAACGGGGAATTACTTCAACACTGGTTATGGGCCCAGGCCATACGAGATTCAGATAACTGAGAGTTGGTGTGAATACACAGTACTGTATACAGACAGCTGTTTATTGTTTAATTGTGTGCCATCCTGGTAAAGATGGCACAAGACACTTCAACAAGTCTATCACTGATAACCCAGTTGGATGGAACAAACTATGTTTCCTGGTCTATGAAGTACAGTATACTTCTGCCTAAAGAAGATTTATGGAATGTAGTTCAACACCCACCAGATGTAAATGCTTGGGATTTAGAAAATGAGGATGATGCCAAGAAGATTGCTGACTTTAAACAGAACAATGAACGAGCTCTTTGCATAATTGGACTAACACTGAATGACCAGCACCAAGTCCATATTCATGGAGAATAGTCTGCTGCTAGATGTTAGGAGAATTTGAAGAGGATTTATGTTCGTGACAGTGTAGGTGCACACATACATCTTACACGTAAACTGTTTAGAGCACGTCTTCTGAAAGGTGGAGATATGTTAGCTCATTTAAACTTCATGAAGATAACTTTCCAATAGCTACATGAAGAACTAATATTTCAGAACTGCACCAAGTTTACATCATTCTGTCCTCATTGGATGAAAATTATGATGATTATGTATCTTCACTAGTAGTACTGCCCAGAGATAAACTGACATTAACTGACAAAGCTGGAAGATTGTTAGAAGAAGCAAGGAGATGGCTGGATAGAGATCAACTGAGGAAGAAACAACCACAAGAAGAGGATTTATCTTCAACTGCCTATACTATTAGGATTTTATATTTTGGTTGTCATTCGGCACATAAACTGTAACTAATAACATTGGCTTGTACCCTAATTCTAGTTCAAGTATCAAAATCTCCCTTGTGGGTCTACAAGGGAGGCAGTTTTTCTACTGCCTTAATTTCTTTTCTAACATATACTGCTATCCCTTTCTCTTTTTGATCTGCCAGGGCTACAAATAACCTTCCAAATTTAGGATATTCTAAACATTTCCAGAATTGTTTTTTTAATATGAACTTCTTACAGGCATACTATTTCTAATTTCTGTTTGGCTAATCCAGATAGTATCTGTTCCCTTTTAATGGGTGAATTTAGACCATTTATTTTTAATGGTAATAGCTTCATTTCCATTTCCATCTACTTATGGAATATTATCTATTTTCTGTTAATTCTAGTCTCTCTTTGTGGGTGTGTTCTTAATCTTCTTCCTTCCATCTCCTCTTTGTTCTCTCATTCTTGTTCTAGGCTGTTGTTCTTCTTCTTGGCTTTCTGTTTCTAGCTCCTTTGTTCCACTGCTTTCTTCTGTTCCTCCAATCTGCTCATAAAAATCTTGCTCCTTGTCTAAGTTATCTATCCTGATCCTCTTTTCCTGCCATGTTACAAAAAAACCTTCTGGAATTAATCATCGAAACATTATGTTCTTCTGGATAGGTTTTGTTGCCAAAAACTTATAGTCTTTGTTAGGAATGTAAGTCACCTAACAGCTATTTGGGCTGGAAATATATAAACTAGGATAGACATTTTAATACTGTCTCTTTAAGAGAATCCTAAAAGTGTAATTGGGTGTGGTTTCTCAAATGGCCATAAGATGGAGCCAGAAACCTGGGTTGTTTCGTCTAAAGCCCCTGTCCCACTGCACCAATGGATGCAAAGAGGATGTAAAACGTTAAAAAAAGCTTGCCATCCATTGGAAAACGTGATGCATCCGTTGTGTACTCACTGTTTCATACACTCTATCCTTCCAGCATCCATCCACTGAGATTTCATCCGCCCAAGAAGTTTTGAGCTGCACAAAACTTTTTGAATGGATGAACTTTCTACTGCGTACAATGTACATCCGCGACATATACGGGCAACAAACGTTTGATGTCCATTATCATCCGTGAAACGTCCGCTGTATCCTCTTGGCATCCTCTGTACATCCTCGCAACTCACATCCACTGCAGCTGAAAATGGAAAGAGGGAGGAAACGAAAGGTACATGGAATGTCCACACAGCGTTAGTTGCATGGAAATAGAAAGGATGTAAGCATATGCATCTCATATATAAAGGATTAAAACGGACAAAACGTTTGTATCTGGGATGTATCTCGGATATTTAAGATATCTGCAGTATGTCTAGAGTATGTAGAAGGACACCTAGTGGAAAACTGATATTTCCTATAAAAAGGGGGAGGAAATCACCTGGATCTCACTATCAGTCCAGTAGCCGTGGTGTACAGACCTCTTCAGCCTTGCTCTTGCTCTTCCACATCATCAATTGTTCTCCACCATGGATCATGACACAATCTGTATGGTAGCTGCGATCATTCATCACCAGAACCAAACCCTGTTCAGACTGTTTCACCTTTTATACAGAAGGAGAAGGAGACGTCCAAGAGCTGTGTGGGTCTGAGGATGGATCAGGAGAAGAATGAAGTTTGGAGTCTATGACCAGCTGATGGGGGAGCTGAGGAATGAAGACCCTCGTGCATTCCAGCACTTCATGAGGATGCCACCAGCCATGTTTGATGAACTTGTACAGCGTCTGAGACCGAGGTTGACCAAGACAAACACCAACTTCTGTCCCAACCTGGATCCTTGACTGAAGGTGGCACTGACTCTGCGCCACCTGGCCTTTGCAACCACATAAACATGCAGTATGCCTGGAGGGTGCCACACAACACCATCAGCAAAGTGGTCAGAGAAGTGGTGCAGGCCATCATCGAAGAATACGTGGAGGAGCTCCTCAAGTGCCCCACCACTGAACAAGGCTGGAGGAAAGTTTCAGAAGAGTGGTATCAGAGGTGGAACTTTCCCCACACCGTTGGAGCCATAGATGGGAAATACGTGGCCTGCAAAGCTCCAGCCAACTCAGAGTCCACATTTCAACTACAAGGGTTTCTTCAGTATCATCCTCTTTGCCATGGTTGATGCTGACTACAAGTTCATGTACATCAATGCTGCAGGCAACGGGTCAGCTTCAGATGGCCAGATATACAATGCCAGTGACCTCAAGGATGGGCTGGAACGAAACCTCATCATGGATTTTCCAAATCCAGACCCCCTACCCAATGACACACAAGATGTGCCCTACTTCATCATTGGTGATGACACCTTCTCCCTCAGAACCTACTTCATGAAGCCCTACACCTCCAGATGCCTCACCCATGAAGAGAGGATCTTCAACTACAGGCTGTCCAGGGTAAGGCGGGTGGTGGAGAATGCCTTTGGCATCCTGGCCAACAGGTTCCAGATACTTCTCACCATCATGCAGAATCACCCACAGACTGTGAGGAGCATCGTGGAAGCTTGCTGCATCCTGCACAATCTCATGCGCACCCGCTACCCAGTGTTGCAGAACAGTCTTGTGGACCATCAACAAGGCAATGGGGACATGGAGCCTGGTGAATGGACGCAAGGACTAAATCTGATAGACACTGTGGATGTACAAGGTCCCAACAGAGCTCCACGTGAAGGGAAGAAGCACTGCAACCTCCTGAGACACTGGTGCAACTCCACAGCTGGAGCAGTGGAGTGGCAAGACAGGATGATAGATGGTTAATGGATGGCATAACACTGATGAGATTGTGCCATGTATGTTGAGTGGCCCTACAATGAATAGGGCATTAATAAAGAGCTTTGTTTATTTTGAAATGTGTTGATCAATGAATAAATTGTTATTGATACAAAAGG
Organism: Laticauda colubrina; assembly: GCA_015471245.1. Taxonomy (NCBI): domain Eukaryota; kingdom Metazoa; phylum Chordata; class Lepidosauria; order Squamata; family Elapidae; genus Laticauda; species Laticauda colubrina. The sequence goes on along the minus strand of BLBF01000019.1, from coordinate 2,698,947 downwards.
TCCATATGTGTGGAAGCTGGGATGGGGGACCATACAGTCCCACTATGCTTGCACTGGAGATTTATCCATCCCACAATTATCCTTATCTATCCCACAACTATCCTTATCTATCCCACAACTATCCTTACCTATCCCACAAGCATGCAAAGGCTTAACCATTTTTCACCAACACTTTATTAAGTGAAAAAAAATGAACCAAGTGTGTTAAGCAAAGATAACCTTTATTAATAACTGTCTTAAGTAAGCTGTATAACTTTATTAAAAAAGCAAAATGAACCAAGTAAAGTGTCTTAAGCAAAGATAAAGTGAACAAGTAACAACTGGCACTATTCTCAGTCACTCTGAGTCATGTCCATGGTCTCAGCTGTTAAGCAGGCAGGGACTGTGGAGGTGACTGTGGCTTTAGTGCTGGTCTGAGGCGCCATTGGGGTGCTTGGCCCTGAGAGTACAACAGGGGATGGTGTGTTCAGGAAGCTCTCCGAGAGCTGACTCAGTCCTTTGAGGTTGAGAGGCTCTTCATCAAGTACCTGGGATTTCAGGCACAAGACTGATGACAGATTGTCCGTTGAGGGGCTTGGTTGTGGGATGGAGGAAGGAGGAGTGTAGTGGGGCTGTCTGGTCTGCAGCTGGGTGAGGTCTGGCGGCTCTGGTGTGCGATGAACCTGGCCCTGAACTGGGAAGGTCTGTTTTTGCTGTGGGAAGTCCTGGTCGTCGTAGCCTTGGTAGGTGAGAGGCTGTTGAAAGCCGTGGAAGGGCTGTTACATCGCCTGGGGTGGAGGAGCAGACCTGGACTGGGTCAGAGCAGGTTCAGCTGGGCCTTGAGGGTTGTGCAGAAGTGCTGTGTTCTTTTCCTTCATCACCTGGTACTGGGCCTCGGGCATATCCCTCAAGGTGTGGCTCACGTAGGTGATGAAAGTGTGGCAGCTGGAGGATCTTCTGTCCAAGTGGACCAGCTGAGAGAGCAGTTCTGTGCTGGTCCTCATTGTGTCCCTGATCTCCAACAGGACAGTGTGGCTCTGGCCCTCCAGTCTGCCTCTCTGCCTGCATTCTGTGGAGCTAGGGGTGGGAGTGGGGGTGCATTAGTCTCTGGTGGCTGCTGCTTCTTCCTCCATTTGTGACGTGGGATCCTCCAAGTCCTCTGGCATGGGGAGTGCAGCTGTCGGGGGGGTCTCTGCTGTGGGGCCCTCTAAAGACACCTGTCTGGACAGTGTAGCTGGCTCCTGGCTGGAAGAGGACTGGCTGTCTGTGGGCTGTCTGAGGGAGAGGGGTGTCAGAGGGGCTGCTCCTCGGTGGTGGACCTCACCATCCAGGAAGCTGCACTTGGCCATGACGTACATCTCCCGGTCAGTGAGATTGACAGCGGCCTGCCGAGATTTTTTGAGGTGTAGCTTGCCATACCAGGTGTGCATGTGCTTCCACCACCCCAGGAGTACATCTGCAGTGTAGCCCAGGCTCTCTGCCTTGTCTCTCCAAGCTGCCTGCTTCTTTTGGTGTCCCAATACAATCTGTGGCCCTTTCTCCAGAGGTACTCGTTCTCCCTCAGCCATTCCAGGACCTCATCCTCATGCTCCTTGGAAACAGTGTACTGTTTCCTCTCTCCGTTCTCCTTCCTTTGCCTCTTCCTCCCTCTGGCAGGGCCTTCAGCAGCAGGGCCTTCAGGGGCTTGAGCAGCAGGGCCTTGAGCAGCAAGACTTTGAGGGCCTTGGGGCTGGTCCACCACAGCAGCAGCAGTAGCAGTAGCAGTAGCAGTAGCAGTAGCAGCAGCAGCAGAAGCAGTTGCAGCAGCAGCACCACCACCACCACCAGCACCAGCAGCACCAGCAGCAGCAGGAGAAGAAGCAGCAGCTTCAGAGTCAGTGCCAGGGCGTGGGATTGTGGTTCTGTCCTTCTTGCCAGGGCTGGAACGAGTAGGCACCGGGTTCTCTCCTTCCCTGACTGACGAACCATGGTGTTCTTTGAAGATGTATGTGGCAGCATGTCTTTCCTCTGAATGCTGACTGCATGCGAGCTGCATCCTTTTATATCTGTGGAGCTGACGCAATTCATACTCCCTGCATGCGCAGTGAACGCTTTGAATCCGATATACATCCACTGTGCATCTGCTTTGCTTCCTATAGGCATCCGTGATGCCTCCGCATCATCTGCTATGCACCCGCCCCTTCCGCTATGCGTCTGCTTTGCTATTCTCCCTCAGAACTCCTGCGGATGTGTCATCCACTTCCATCCGCTGTCATCCACTAGGCTTCCTACGAACATCCATTTAACATCCCCACTACATCCTACCCACGTCCATTCTTTTCCATTCTGTTTATGCAAATTTTCACCACTTTTGGAGCGGATGACAACGGATGGAGCCACCCCCGAAATTTTGCTCCTCTGCTGTGTCCTTTATGCATACGTTTTGCGTCCGTCAGCCAGTGGGACAGGGCCTTTAGTCTCAGTGAGTCTCGGTTTCCTTCTGTTAGAGATTATTGCCATTCCTCATAACTGACTGCTATTCATGGATTTGATGTAAGTCTGATACTGAACTGTTTTTGACACCGAACTTTGTTATTGGATTATCCCTGGACTGAGAACTGACTGATTTAACCTGTTAATGACTTTGGACTGCTTGTTTTGAACTTTGCTTTAAACCTTTCTGGAAGTAAAAACCAACATTTACTGTACAGTGTATCTGTGTGCTGTGTGTGTATTGTTCAAACACTACTCTCAAATACATCTCTCTGTATGCGCTCATTCTCCTAATGGGGAATTACCTCAACACTGCTTATGGGCCCAAGCCATACCAGGCTCAGATAACTGAGAGTTAGTGTGAAAACACAGTATTGTATGCAGACAGCTGTTTACTGCTTAATTGTGGTTTACTATCCTGGTAAAGATGGCACAAGTCACTTCAACAAGTCTGATGACTATGTATCTTCACTGGAAGTTCTTCCTTGAGATAAACTGACATTGACTGACATAACCAGAATGTTGTTAGAAGAAGCAAGAAAAAGGCTGGATAGGGACCAACTGAAGAAGGAACAACCACAAGAAGAGGATTTATCTTCAATTGCCTATACTGTTAGGAAATGTTTTTCTTGTGGGGCTAGGGGACATATAGCTAAATTCTGTAAGAAGGGGAAAAAAACAGAATACTAGTAAACACCAGAAGGCTAAGAAGAATGTTAGTTTAGCTATGTCTAGCAATTCAACTATAAACCATGATTAGTTGGTTGTTAATAGTGGAGCATCACAGTGCATTACTAAAGATAGAAAAAAGTTTATAAAAATGTCCATGTATCATTGGTAAATGGATGGAAGATTAAAGCATCAGGTCAAGGTACTGTATATTGTTCTTGTATAAATGAATATTTAATTATGTTATATGTACCTAAACTGAAATTTAATTTGTTATAAGTAAGGGCTTTAGTTAATCTTGGTTATGTAGTAACCTTTAGGGGAGATAACTGTATAATAGAGAAAGAGGGTAAAAGGGTTATTAATATTTTAGAGAATGATTTGTATGTGATACATGATGACAAGTTGAAGATGGCTAACTCAGTTTATAACAGTGTTAAGCCACATGATGAATATATACATTTACTGCATAGACGTCTAGGGCACATTAATTTCAAAATGCTCAAACAAACTGTTGAATTGTCAGAGGGAGTAAAACTGAAACCCTGTAGCAAGTATTTAAACTGTAATGCTTGTAGCCAAGAGAAGAGCAAGATTATTCCTGCAAACAGACTTAATGGGTTTAAGACCAAAGAATCTTTAGAGGTTGTATTTGCTGACATAATTGGTCCTAAGAAACCAAGTTTAGGAGGTGCCTGTTATATTTTGAGTATTATGGACCATTACTCACGATACGGTTTCTGCTATCTTCTGAAAAACAAAACAGAAACATTCCTACATTTCTTTAATTGGCTAAGGTTTGCTGAGAGAAAAATGAAAAGTAATTACTTTAGTCACTGATAATGGGACTGAGTTTGTTAACAAAAGATTCCAAATTATGTTGAAATTGGCTGGTGTTGAGCAGAAACGTTCTGCACCTTACAGACCACAACATAACTCGTTTGTAGAACGGAGAGGGCAAACATTACAAGCCATGGCTCGTACTATGTTATCTGACTCAGGTACCTGAAACACTGTGGGGTGAGGCCATAATGTGTTGCAACCATGTGTTCAACAATGTAGTTAACACAACAACTGGAGAATTGCCATTCACTCGTTGGCATGGCAGAAAGCCAAATTTAAGTTACCTACACATATTTGGAGCTCCAGCATGGGTGCATATTCCCTCACAAGTAAGACTGAAAGGGCAACATAGAGCTAAGAAGTTATTTTTTGTGGGTTAACAAGCCAACCATAGATTGTTTAGATTCTAGGATCAAGGCACATCTTTATTGTAGGTCTAGTGCAAAATTTCTCGAGCATGTTAGGTGGGATAAACTGGAACAGGAATCCAGCAATTATATTATTATTGACACCCAAATAATCTCTGAAGATAAAATAAGTAAACCACAAACAGTCATTAAAGAGGAAACACAGGAGGAAGTAGTGGAACAGGCACAGGAAGAGGTAGAAGAACAGGAGCAGGTGGCACAGGAAAGTCCACCCATTAGCTCTGTATTACCAAGATGTTCAATCCAAGTAACATGGCCACCTGATAGATATCAGACTAGTGTTGTATGCCAGGTGAATACAGTTCCAAGTAATTATAGTGAACTAAAACTGTATCCTGCTAAGGATCAGCTGATTTGCAGGAAGCTATGGATAAGGAACTGGAATCATTAAAAAAACTGGAAGTATATGAAAATGTTACGTTACCACCAGGTAAACATGCCATAGGATGTAAATGGATTTATAAACTGAAGACAGGTGTAGATGGGACTGTTACCCATAAAGCCAGACTGGTAGCACAAGGGTTCAATCAGACAGTAAATGACTACGATGAGATGTTTGCACCTAGTCTGAAGGATACTACATTAAGGGCAGCATTAGTGTGGGCAGCTAAGGAGAAATACATTTTAAATCATTTGGATATAGAGATGGCATATCTGCATGGACCGTTGCAACACACTATATATTTAAAGAAACCTTTAGGTCTCAAAACTGATAATACAACTGATTGCTGGAGATTGAAAAAGAGTCTTTATGCTTTAAAGCAATCAGGATATGAGTGGAACCTGCGTATAGTTAAAGTATTAATTAAGATAGGCTTTGTAGCTGGCATGGCTGATCCATGTTTAAAAGAGAAGGTGATGGTATAGTGTCGTTATTGTTTACTGATGACATAGCATTAATCACCAAAACTGAACAAGAAGCTACTAAAACAATCTCACTGTTAGAGAAGAAATTTAAAATAAAACAGTTAGTAGAAATTAAACAATATCTTGGTTTAAAAATAGATAGAACTAGGGGAGGATACAAAATCTCACAGGCAGATAAAATTAACCAATTGCTAAAAAGTTTTAAAATGGAACTTTGTAAACCAGCTAAAATACCAATGGGACAGGAGTTTAGCTATAGTGATGTTCAAGGTCCTATTTTTGATAAGAACATTTATCAGTCCTTGATTGGTAGTTTATCTTATCTCAGTAATTGTTGAAGGCCAGATATCACATACAGTGTTAATTGATTAGCAAGATTTAATGCTGAGCCAACTGACAGGCACTGCCAAGCTGCTAAACATATATTAAGATATCTGAAGCAAACAATGCATTATACATTGTATTTGGAGCCAAAAGATGAACTGAATTTGACTGCATATGTTGATGCAAGTTTTGCTACAGACATAAATACACGAAGATCTACATCAGGTACTGTAATATTATTGGGAAAGGCATTGATTGGATGGAGGTCTATTAGACAGAAACATCTAAGTTTATCAACAATGGAGGCTGAATTCTCCTATTTGTCTTTATTATGTACAGATTTAGTTTTGTATAAACAATTACTAATTGACATGGGAATTAATGTAACAGATTCTATTGTAGTTTATGAAGATAACCAATCAGCAATACAGATGGCTTCAAATATCGCTGTTAAGACAATAACGAAACACACAGATTTAAGAGATTTAAATGTGAGACAATGTGTGCAAAGTAAAATGATCAGAAAACAATATAGCAGTTCATTTTACAAAGGCCCAAGGCTCTATAAAGCATAAAGCTTGCTGTGAGGATTATGGACTTAGATTATGGATTTAGAATGATTATGGACTAATATTGTATATATTGTCCTACCCAAACTCAACAGAGCCCATCAGGTGGCTAGTGTGATATGCTGTCATCAGGGCATGGGGTGGGAGTTGGTTTTTGATTTTTTGTTTTGTTTTTTGTTTTCCCAAATTTTATTCTATTGTACTTTATTAATTTGATTCTTTTTGTTAGTTTTTATTGTTTTTATTTTTACTTTTTTGTTTGAAATATGGTTTTAAATTGTGTAAGCCTCCTCAAGTCACCAATGGCAAATAGGTGGCAATATAATTAATTAATTAAATAAATAAATAAATAAATATAAGCTAAAAAAAGGAAAAAGAGAAGAAAACCATACAACAATTACAGGATGAGAAAGGAGCTCTGTACCATCAAAATGAAGAGGAAAAGGAAATAGTCCAGGAATTTTTTGGGAAACTGTACACTCAAGAAAAGATACCAGAAGACATCACCAAACAACACTTGGAAAAATTAGGCTTAACCAAACTAACTGAACCGACAAGAAAGATGCTAAATGAAAAAATAACAACAATGGAAGTAATAGTAGCAATTAAGAAACCAAAAAAAACGCCAAGGCCCAGATGGACTGCTTGCAGAATTGTATAAAATCATACAAGAGACAATAGGATCTCCATTGATGGAGGTTTATAACGATGCACTATTAAGGGTTGAGCTACCTAAATCCTGTTCAGAATTATACATCATGTTAATTCCAAAAGAAGATACCAACCACCAACAGATAAAAATCTATAGGCCAATTTCATTACTAAATGTTGACAAAATCCTTGCCTCTATAATTGCAGAAAGATTAAAAAGATTCCTAAATGAACTTATACACCCTGATCAAAATGGTTTCCTTCCTAAAAGGCAACTGAAAAACAATATGAGAATCATTATGAATGTCCTGGAATACTATGAAGCACACCCCAAAACACAATTAGCACTGGTTTTCTTAGATGCACAAAAAGCGTTCAACCATATGAGCTGGCAATTCATGATACAATGATTAAAAAATATGGATTTTGGTGAAAATGTTTATAAAGATGATGTAAACAATATAATGCAATCAGATGGCGAAGGTGATAATAAATGGGGAAACAACAGGAAACTATATAAAGGTAATATAAATAAAGGTAAGAGACAAGGATGCCCCTTATCCGCTCTTTTATTTATATTAACACTAAAAGATCGACTTAGACAAGACTAGGAAATAAAAGAAAATAAAAAAGGAGCAATATGAAGTCCAAGCATTTGCTGATGATTTGGTATTTATTTTGGAGGAACCATTAGAAACAGGACCCTAATTAGTTAAAAAGATAGAAGACTTCAGTGTGGCGGCAGGAATTAAAATAAATAAAGATAAGGCTAAGATAATGACAAAAACCTGATAAACAGAAAAATGAATTAATAGAGAAGATGGGTATGCAGGTGACTAAAAAGATTAAATATTTGGGAATTTGGCTATCCCCAAGATGCACCGATCAAATTAATGCAGCAAATATAAATTTGGACAAGTGGAAAAAGTTACAACTCTTACTAATTGGAAGAATAGCTACAATTATAGTGAACATCCTACTGAAAATTTTATTTTTATTTCAAGTAATCCCATTAAAATTAAGTAAAAAATTATTTGAAGATTTAAATAGATTAATAGCAAAATTTATCTGGTTATGGAAAAAGCCACGGATCGAATTGAAAATGTTACAGAACAGTAAAAGTAACAGTGGATTTGGACTACCAGACTAGGAGCTATATTATCAAGTCTCAGTCCTTACATATATTTAAAGGACAAAAGGATTTTGGCAATAGAAGGACATGACTTACAACTGAGGAGGCATGCATTCATTTGGGATGGGAAAAGCAAAACACAGTTATTTCCAAAGGCACTAAATTAGAAATGGTAATGAGGAAAATACTTGATTGTGCTGAAATGGACAGGTTGACGATGGAAATTAAAAATAAAGGAAAGCCAGATTATTATTCTGTTTGGGACATATGGTACAATTTGTTAGATAAGAGATGCAAAGATTAGAAAACTACAATGAAAGACGATCAAAGTATTAAAAACAATATGAGTATAACAATACCGTTTCTCCAACAATACGGCCTCCCCCAATAAGAAGTCCCAGCATGTTTTATAGGCATGAAATGAAATTAACCCCTCTCTCCAAATTAAGGCCTATATTAAACATGCGAAATGGGAGGGAATGGTGGGGGGGGCTTGCCGTTTGGAAGCACTCTTGTTGCACACCTGGATATGGTGCTACCTGCGTTGACCCCGATACAAAGTGCCCCACCAATGCCGAGGTCAACATCCAAGCCGTCGCCACACACTTGCCTGAAGATGCATGGGGGGAGAATTAGATCATCCCACAAAAGACGACCGAGCCATTTTTTTGGGGGCTCAAAAAAAAAAAAGACCCGGCCTTATTATATGAGAAACACGGTAGTTAAGGCCGACGGATCAGCTGACGGATGCAAAACGTATGTAAAAATGACACCGCGGACGAGAAAATTTTCCATCCATCGTTATCCGCTCTCAAAAATGCCTCAAATTTGCATAAAGAGAACGGACAACAACGGAAAGGAACGGACGTGAGGAGGACGTAGCGAGGATGTTAAGCGGATGCTCAACGGAAGCCTAGCGGATGGAAGCGGATGGAAGCGGATGACACATCTGCAGGGCTTCCGGGGGAGCACAGCGAAGCAGACGTGCAGTGGAAGGAGCGGATGCATAGCGGATGCCTAGCTGATGACGCGGATGCATCACGGATGCCGAGCGGATGCCTAGCGGATGCAAAGCATTCACTGCACATGCGGGGTGGATGCATTGCATCAGCCCTATGGACATAAAGGGAAGCAGCTCGCAAGCAGGTCACCATTCAGAGGAAAGACCTGTTGCCAGACACATCTTCAGCCAACAACCATGGGGAAGAAAAGGAAGCCTGTGCCTACTCCTGCCAGCCCTGGCAAGAAGGACAGAACCAGCATCCCACCCCCTGGTGCTGACTTTGATTCTGCTGGGGCTTCTGCTGCTGGTGCTGCTGGTGCTGCTTTTTCTGCTGCTGCTGCTGACTCTGCTGGTGCTGGTGCTTCTGCTGGTGCTGCTCCTGGTGCTGGTGCTTCTGCTGGCGCTGACTCTGCTGCTGCTGGTGGTGGTGGTGGTGGTGGTGGTGGTATGGTGGACAAGTCCCTAGAACCTCAAAGGCCCTGCCAGAGGGAGGAAGAGGCAATCACGCGAAAAGGGGGAGAGGGAGACAGTACTCCATTGCAGAGGAACATGAGGAGGAGGTGCTCGAATGGCTGAGGGAGAACGAGTACCTCTGGAGGAAGGTACACAGGCTCTATCAAGACACCAAGAGGAAGCAGGCTGCTTGGAAAGAGAAGGCAGAGAGCCTGGGCTACACTTCGGATGTCCTCCTGGGGTAGTAGAAGCACATGCACACCTGGTTCGGGAAGCTGCACCTGAATAAGTCTGGCCAAGCCGTGGTCAAGCTGACGGACCAGGAGACCTACGTGATGGCCAAGTGCAACTTCTTGGAGGGTGAGATCCACCACCGAGGAGCAGCCCCTCTGTCAACCCTCTCTCTCAGACAGTCCACAGAGAGCCAGTCCTCTTCTGGCCAAGAGTCAGCTCCTGTGTCCAGGCAGGTATCTGTGGAGCACCCCACGACGGAGACCCCCCGACAGCTGCACACCCCATGCCAGAGCACATGGAGGATCCCCTGATGCAGATGGAGCAAGAAGAGGCCACGGCCACCAGAGACCAACCCACCCCCACCCCCAGCTCCACCTCCACAGAAAGCAGGCAGAAAGCCAGACCGGAGGGACAGAGCCACACTGTCCTCTTGGAGATCAGGGACACCATCAAGAGCAGCGTAGATCTCCTCTCTCAGCTGGTACACTTCAAGATTCTATCCTCTAACAGAAAGCCCTTCCTCACCTATGTGAACCAGACCCTCATGGAAATGCCCGAAGCCCAGTACCAGGTGATCAAGGAGAGGATCACAGGTCTTCTGCACCACCCTCCAGGCCCAGCTGAACCTGCTCCGACCCAGTCCAGGTCTGCTCCTCCACTCCAGGCGATGTCACAGCCCTCCCAAGGTTTTCAACAGCCCCTCACCTTCCAAGGCTACGGATATCAGGACTTCCAGCAGCACAGGCAGCCCCTCCCAGTCCAGGCACAGATTCCTTGCCTGCCACAGATGCCACCGACGCCACAGATGCCACTGACGCCACAGATGCCACCGATGCCATAGATGCCACCCACGCCTCACCTCGCTCAGCTGCAGACCAGACAGCCCCACTACACTCCTCCTTCCTCTATCCCACAGCCAAGCCCGGCCTCAGAACATCTGTCATCGGTCTTGGGGCTGACATCCCATGTCCTGGAAGAAGGGCCTCTCAACATCACAGGACTGAGCCAGCTCTCTTGAGAGCTTCCTCCACACAGCATCCCCTGTTGTCCTCTTGGGGCCAGGCACCCCAATGGTGCCGCAGACCAGCACTCCAGCCACTGCCACCTCCACAGCACCTGGGCCCTTCACCCCTGAGACCATGGGCATGCCTCAGAGTGACTGAGAAGAGTGCCAGAGACTGGGTTGCTACCTGTTGACTTTATCTTTGCTTGGGACACTTTTCTTGGTTCATTTTGCTTTTTTAATAAAGTCCTACAGTTTGTTATTAATAAAGGTTGTCTTTGCTTCACACACTTGGTTCAGTTCTTTTACTTAATAAAGTCTTGGTGGAAATTTTTAGAAATGGTTTAAGCCTTTGCATGCTTGTGGGATGGATAAGGATAGCTGTGGAATGGATAGCTGTGGGATGGGTAAGGATAGCAGTGGGATGGGCAGGGTTACCTGTGGGATGGGTAATAGTTGTGGGATGGGTAATACCTGTGGGATGGGTAATAGCCATGGGATAGATAAGCCTCCAGTGCAAGCATAGTGGGACTGTATGGTCCACCCTCCCAGGTGCCACACCTATGGCCCTTTATTATCAATAACAATTTCATCATTCATCAACACATTTCAACATAAACACAACTCTTTATTAAATGCCCTGTTCATTGTAGGGCCACTCAACATGCATGGCACAATCTCATCAGTGTGATGAGACAGGCTCAAGGAAGCATCCATTAAGCATCTACCATCCTGTCTTGCCACTCCACAGCTCCAGCTGGGGAGTTGCACCAGTGTTTCAGAAGGTTGCGCTGCTTCTTCCCTTCACATGAAGCTCTGTTGGGGCCTGGCACATCCACAGTGTCTATCAGGTTTCGTCCTTGCCTCCATTCATCAGGCTCCATGTCCCCATTGCCTTGTTGGTGGTCCACAAGCCTGTTCTGCAACACTGGGTAGCGGGTGCGCATGAGATTGTGCAGGATGCAGCAAGCTTCCATGATGTTCCTCACAGTCTCTGGGTGATGCAGCATGGTGGTGAGAAGTACCTGGAACCTGTTGGCCAGGATGCCAAAGGCATTCTCCACCATCTGCCTTGCCCTGGACAGCCTGTACTTGAAGATCCTCTCTTCATGGGTGAGAAGTCTGGAAGTGTAGGGCTTCATGAGGTAGGTTCTGAGGGAGAAGGCGTCATCCCCCATGATGAAGTAGGGCAAATCTTGTGTGTCGTTAGGCAGGGAGTCTGGATCTGGGAAGCCCATGATGAGGTTGCATTCCAGCCCCTCCTTGAGGTGACTGGCGTTGTATACCTGGGCATCTGAAGCTGACCCGTTGCCTGAAGCATTGATGTACATGAACTTGTAGTCAGCATCAACCATGGCAAAGAGGATGATACTGAAGAAGCCCTTGTAGTTGTGATAATTGGACCCTGAGTTGGCTGGAGCTTTGCAGGCCACGTGCTTCCCATCTATGGCTCCAACAGTGTGGGGGAAGTTCCACGTCTGATACCACTACTCTGCAACTTTCTTCCAGTCTTCCTCAGTGGTGGGGCACTGGGGGAGCTCCTCCAGGTATTCTTTGATGATGGCCTGAACCACTTCTCTGACCACAATGCTGATGGTGTTGTGTGGCACCCTCCTCTGCATGTTCCTGTACATGGTCCCAGAGGCCAGGTGGTGCAGAGTCAGTGCCACCTTCAGCCCAGGGTCCAGGCTGGGCCGGAAGTTGGTGTTTGCCTTGGTCAACCTGGGTCTCAGCCACTCCACAACTTTGTCAAACATGGCTGGTGGCATCCTCATGAAGTGCTGGAATGCACGAGTGTCTTCGTTCCTCAGCTCCACCATCAGCTTGTCATACAGTCCGTACTCCGCTCTTCTCGTGATCCATCTTCGGACCCACACACTTCTTGGACGCCTCCTTTTCCTTGCATAAAACAGGTGAACAGGCTCATCTTCAGATGCCCAGGTATACAATGCCAGTCACCTCAAGGAGGGGCTGGAACGCAACCACATCATGGGCTTCCCAGATCCAGACCCTCTGCCCAACGACACACAAGATGTGCCCTACTTCATCGTGTGGGATGATGCCGTCTCCCTCAGAACTTACTTCATGAGGCCCTACATTTCCAGATGCCTCACCCGTGAAGAGAGGATCTTCAAGTACAGGCTGTCCAGGGCAAGGCGGGTGGTGGAGAACGCCTTTGGGATCCTGGCCAACAGATTCCAGGTACTTCTCACCACCATGCTGCATCACCCAGAGACCATGAGGAACATTGTGGAAGCTTGCTGCATCCTGCACAATCTCATGCGCACCCACGACCCAGTCTTGCAGAACAGGCTTGTGGACCTCCAACAAGGCAATGGGAACATGGAGCCTGGTGAATGGAGGCAAGGGCAAAACCTGATGGACACTGAGGATGTGGAAGGCCCCAACAGAGCTTCACGTGATGGGAAGAAGCCACAATCTCCTGAAACACTGGTGCAACTCCCCAGATGGAGCAGTGGAGTGGCAAGACAGGATGATTGATGCTTAATGGATGCTTCCTTCAGCCTGTCTCATCACACTGATGAGATTGTGCCATGTATGTTGAGTGGCCCTACAACGAACAGGGCATTTAATAAAGAGTTGTGTTTATGTTGAAATGTGTGGATCAATGATGAAATTGTTATTGATAATCAAGGGCCAAAGGTGTGGCACCTGGGAGGGTGGACCATACAGTCCCACTATGCTTGCACTGGAGGTTTATCTATTCCACAGCTATTACCCATCCCACAGGTATCCTAACTCATCCCACAGCTATTACCCATCCCAAAGGTATCCCTGCCCATCCCACAGCTATTACCCATTCCAAAGGTATCCATGCCCATCCCACAGCTATTACCCATCCCACAGGTATCCCTGCCAATCCCACTGCTATCTTAACCCATCCCACAAGCATGCAAAGGCTTAAACCATTTCTAAAAGTTTCCACCAATATTTTATTGACTAAAAGAACTGAAGCAAGTGTGTGAACCAAAGATAATATTCATTTATAACAAACTGTAAAAGAAAATGACCCAAGTGTCCCAAACAAAGATAAAGTCATCAGGTAGCAACCCAGTCTCTGGCACTCTTCTCAGTCACTCGGTGGTGTGCCCATAGTCTCAGGGGTGAAGGGTCCAGGTGCTGTGGAGGTGGCTGCTGCTGGAGTGCTGGTCTGAGGCACCATTGGGGTGCCTGGCCCCGAGAGGACAAGGGATGGTGTGTGGAGGAAGCTCTCAGAAAGCTGGCTCAGTCCTGTGATGTTGAGAGCCTCTTCCTCCAGGACATGGGGTGTCAGCCCCAAGACCGATGACAGATGTTCTGAGGCCGGGCTTGGCTGTGGGGTGGAGGAAGGAGGAGTGTAGTCGGGATGTCTGGTCTGCAGGTGAGCAAGGTGAGGCATGGGTGGCATCTGTGGCGTGGATGGCATCTGTGGCGTGGGTGGCATCTGTGGCATCGGTGGCATCGGTGGCGTCAGTGGCACCGGTGGGGTTCAATGTACCTGTGCCTGGACTGGGAAGGGCTGCCTGTGCTGCTGCTAGCCGTAGCCTTGAGGGCCTGTGGAAAGCCTTGGAAGGGCAGTGACATCACCTGGGGTGGAGGAGCAGACCTGGACTGGGTGGGAGCAGGTTCAGCTGGGTCTGGAGGGTTGTGAAGAAAACCGGTGATCCTGTCCTTGATCACCTGGTACTGTGATTCGGACATGTCCATGAGGGTCTGGTTGACGTAGGTGAGGAAGGGCTTGCGGTTGGAGGATGGTATGTTGGTGTGTACCAGCTGAGAGAGGAGATCTACGCTGCTTTTGATGGTGTCCCTGATCTCAAGCAGGACAGTGTGGCTCTGCCCCTCCGGTCTGCCTCTCTGCCTGCTTTCTGTGGAGGTGGAGCTGGGGGTGGATGTGGGTTGGTCTCTGGTGGAAGTGCCCTCTCCTTGCTCCCACTGTGTCAGGGGGTCCTCCACGCACTCCACCATGGGGAATGCAGCTGTCGGGGGGGGGTCTCCGTCATGACACGCTCCACAGATACCTGCCTGGACACAGGAGCTGACTCTTGGCCAGAAGAGAACTGGCTCTCTGCGGGCTGCCTGAGAGAGAGGGTTGTCAGAGGGGCTGCTTCTCGGTGGCAGATCTCACCCTCCAAGAAGCTGCACTTGGCCATCACATAGGTCTCTCGGTCCGTTAGCTTGACCATGGCCTGGCCAGATTTCTTGAGGTGCAGCTTCCCGTACCAGGTGTGCATGTGCTTCTACCACCCCAGTAGGACCTCCGAAGTGTAACCCAGGCTCTCTGCCTTCTCTTTCCAAGCAGCCTGCTTCCTCTTGGTGTCTCGATAGAGCCTGTGTCCCTTCCGCCATAGATACTCATTCTCCCTCAGCCATTCCAGCACCTCATCCTCATGTTCCTCTTCGATGGAGTATTGCCTCCTCTCCCGTTCACATGTATGCATCTTCCTCCCTCTGGCAGGGCCATCTGGGCCCTCATCAGAGAGGCTTCGAGGTTGTAGGGGCTGCTCCACCACACCAGCAGCACAGCAGCAACAACAACAGTAGCAGCAAAAGCAGGACCAGAAGGACCAGCAGCACCAGGATCAGCAGCAGCAGAGTAAGCACCAACAGCACCAGCAGGACCAGCAGGACCAGCAGGACCAGGAGCAGCGCCAGCAGAGTAAGCCCCAGCAGAAGCCCCAGCACCATGAGCAGCACCAGCAGAAGCTCCAGCACCAGAAGAGTCAGCCCGAGCAGCAGAAGCCCCAGCAGAAGCAGGGTCAGGGCCAGGTGGTGGGATGGTGGTCCTGTCCTTCTTGCCAGGGCTGGCAGCAGATGGCAGAGGCTTCCTCTTCTTCCCTATGGTTGTTGGCTGGAGTTGTGTCTGGCAGCAGGTCTTTCCTCTGAATGTTGACCTGCTTGCGAGCTGCTTCCCTTTATATCTGCGGAGCTGACAGAATGCATCCTCCCCGCATGCGCAGTGAATGCTTTGCATCCGCTAGGCATCCGCTAGGCATCCGCTAAGCTTCCACTCTGCATCTGTTTCATCCGCTCGGCATCTGCTCTGCATCCATTCCTTCCGTTACGCGTCCGCTTCGCTGTGTCCTTTTTACATAAGTTTTGCATCCGTCGGCCTATGTGACAGGCCCTTTAAGACTGAAGATTCTATTATTCAGTACAGACTCACGGCAAGCAAATTTTATGTGACAGATTGAGCTAGCCAATGGCAGATAGATCACTGAATGATTCTGTGACCAACTCAATCTGCCTGCCTGCTTTGCCTGATTTTGAGCAAAAGTTGCTCTTTTTGTAAATAAAAATTCTATATTTACATACATGGTGTGTTGTGAGTTAATTTTGTGAGTTTGCTTGCAAATTATGTGACAGACTGAGCTAGTTGATGGCAGATAGATAGATCTCTGAATGAATCTGTGATTCTGTGAGCAACTCAATATGCCTGCCTGTTTTCCCTGATTTTGGGTAAAAGTTGCTTTTTTATGAAAATTCAATATTTATATAAATATTTATTATATTTACATACAAGCCATGCCCAGCCAGTCACATAACTACCAAGCCACACCCACAAATAAGGCCATCCCCACAGAACCAGTTAGTGGTTCCTGGGATTAAAAATTATGAGTTTGGTAGTCACTGAGGTCTAAAAGGTTGGCGACCCTTGCTCAAGGGACCCTTGTTCAAGAAGTATATTCTGTTCACTATAGTCAGACTCCCATGGGTCATATGGGTTCATGTTTATCTTGAAGTCAAATTTGGTTGAAGTGTGCTAATGCTGAGGGTTAATTCTACCTTTATTCAGACCTTGCTGCTGGGAGTAATGGATTACCAAGTTTGCATTTCTAAAGGCTGGCCTAACTTAGTATCTGATTGGGGCCAGGGAACTCACACTGAGTTTCTGTCTTTAGAAATATGTTTCTCTTCTTTAGAAAAATATAATATTCTGCCTTTTCAAATATTTCTCAAAATACTTCATTCTTCTAAGAGGGGTGGATGCTAACTTTCTATACCAGTTCAGCCTGATTAATGGCTGCATGTCTGAATATATTTATGGGAACCAAATTATAAAGTCAGAGAGGAACAGATGAATCTAGGTTTCTCACTGACAAACTGGGTTATTTGCATGCTAGAAATTTAAACCATCCATCAAGAGCCAGAAGTGATTCAAGCATGAAAAGTTTTAGCATACTGATGTCCCAACTGGCTCTTTAGCCGGATGGGAAGATATTTTCTGAACCATGTTTTTTGCCTCTTAAACAAATAAAATAAATAAAGATTTTGTTAAACTTAGTGTTAAATATGCATGACACCCCATTTACATGAGTTATGTCATATGCAAAGTGGAGTCTGATGTCAGATTCCACTTACTGGTTTCAGCCGTTGGTGGGAAGATTGAGTCCCTGTCAGTGGCTGAAGTGTCAGACAATGCTAGCTATAAAAAGCTGGCGCTGGCCACATTTGTTTGATTTTTGATTCCGGTTTGTAAATAAAGAGTTTCTCATACTCCTGAGTCCTGCTCCTTCCTCATCCACGTTCATTTAACACTGGCAATGAAGGTGGGATTCTGAGGAAGACAAAAGGCCTCGTGGAGCACCGTGGCCATTTTCCAGCTGAATTGTAAACTCGACCATTCAGACCGACAGCGAATCAACATGGCCCACCGACCCCTATCAATCCCATTCAAGCCAACCAAAGAGAAGTGGTCTTTGTACATGGGAAGATTCAACCTAAATCTGGAGGTGAATAGGATACAGACAGCATCCAATGCAAAGAAGAAGGCTTACTTTTTAACCTATTGCAATTAAGAACTCTACGAACTAACTGAAGCCCTTGTTGCAGATGAGCTGGTGAACATCTCCTGGGATGAACTGCAATGAGCACCAAAGGGGCATTTTGACCCTACCCCATTGTACCTGGCAAACTGGAATGACTTCTACATCAAGCCAAAAGGAAGGAGAAAGCATAAGTAGTTTCATGGTGGCACTTAGGAAACTATCAAAGAACTGCAAGTTCTCAAACACCGAGGAAAAGATCTGGGATCGGCTAGTCCTTGGCCTAAAGGATTTAACCCTGCAGAAGAAACTGTTTGCAAGGGAGGACATCCCATTCAAGGAGGATCTGGAAAAAGCAAAAGCCGCGAAAGCCTCTGACTGCTCGGCAACCTGAGTCAAAGTCTATACCACCCATGCTGCGAGGGGGGAACCATGAAGTCCATCCTGCTCTGAAAGCAGCGACAGTGAGAAGGAAGATGTCCACCAGGTAAAACCCAGCAAATCAGGAACCACCAAGGGAACCAAGCCTTGCGGAAGCTGCAGAGGGAACCATCCCCAGTCCAACAGCCATTTTAGAGAAGTGATCTGCAGACGATGCGAGAGGAAAGGCCACATCTCAGAAGCTTGCAGAGCCAGCCAACCAATGGACAAACAAGCCGCAGAGCATACTCACCAACCAGACAATACAAGGATCAAAAGACATTTGGCGTGAAGTTCAAAAAACAAGATGGCGGCCAGGAAGAAGAAACCCACCATACAATTGGGGACTATACACACGCCTGCATGGGAATCCAACAAATTCTTCACCGAAGTGAGGATTGATGGGACCCTATGGTCGATGGAATGGACTCTGGGTCTTATATATCTGGACAGCTCTCCAGAAGATCAACCCCCACATCCGTTGAAACCAGCTCCAGCCACAACAGATAATACTAAAAGACTACAAGGCTATAAAATACCAGTGATGGGAAAGAAAATCTGCCACGTGGAATACAGAGATTTCCAGGGATCCCTACCACTGACTATTATGGACCAAAACCTTCCCAACCTCCTAGGGAGAGAATGGTTCACACCACTGCAAATTAGCCTCACCA
>BLBF01000019.1:2644933-2675459 GCA_015471245.1 Laticauda colubrina | reverse complement strand
GAAGATGAATATATAAGACTTGAAAAAGAATTACAGAAAATACCACAGAAAAAAGATATTAAATTGAAACTGGATGTAATTAAGCATAAAATGGAATTAATAGAGAAAGAAGAACTGGCACAGAAAATTAGAAATTCTAAACAGAATTATTTTGAAGATGCAAATAAACCAGGTAGATGGCTAGCATATAAACTGAGAAAGGAGAAGGAATCAAGAAAAATATTGAAACTAATAGATGATCAAGGTCAAGTTTGTTGTGGTAATAAGGAGAAAAAGGAAATTATTCGAGATTATTATGGACAACTATATAAACAAGAGAATATTGATGAGGAAAAAATTAAACAGTATTTACAGAATGTTAACTTACCGAAGATACCTAAAGAGACTGAAGAAATGTTAGAAAGCAATATAACAATGATGGAATTAAATGAAGCATTTAAAAGACAAAATAATGGGAAAGCACCAGGTCCAGACGGGCTTCCGGCAGAATTCTACAAAAAATTTCAAGAATCATTGAACACCCCATTGTTAGAAATTATGAATGAAGTTATGTTAAAGAAGATGACACCCAAAACATGGTCAGAGGCTTATATTACACTTATTTTAAAGGAAGAGGCTGACCCGTTGCAAATTAAGAACTATAGACCTATTTCCTTATTGAATGCAGATTATAAAATCTTTGCTTCAATCTTAGCAGAAAGACTGAAAAAATATTTAAATAATTTTATCCATCCAGATCAAAATGGATTTCTACCAAAGAGACAAATTAGAGACAACATGAGAGTAATTTTGGATACCTTGGAATATTATGAGGCTCATCCTGAAAAACAAATGGCTTTGATATTCCTAGATGCTCAAAAAGCATTTGACAACGTGAACTGGAGATTTATGTTATTATTATTGGAACAGATGGGCTTTGCCAGAAAATTTATTCAAGCAATAGAAGCCATATATAATAAACAGACAGCAAAGGTAATGATGGAGGGAGAATTTACAGATCTTATTAATATAAGAAGAGGCACAAGACAAGGATGTCCCCTATCTCCTTTGTTATTCGTATTAACTTTGGAAGTGTTGAATAGAAATATTAGAGATGACAAAAATATAAAAGGAATGAAAATTAAAAAGGAAGAATTTAAACTACAAGCTTTTGCTGACGATTTAGCTTTTATTCTGGAAGACCCGTTAGAAACCGCTCCAAAGTTATTGGAAAAGATAGAGACATATGGTGAGATGGCTGGCTTGAAAATAAATAAAGATAAAACAAAGATTTTGACAAAAAAACATGTTATTGAGACAAAGAGAAGAACTGACAGATCTTTTGAAAATTCAAGTTACAAATAAGGTTAAGTATCTGGGGATATATTTGACAGCAAGATGTAGCACATTAAAAGAGAATAATTATATTAAGCTCAAACAACAGATAATTACAGATTTGAAGAAATGGGAAAATTTACAATTGTCATTAATAGGGAGAATTTCAACAATTAAGATGAATATTTTACCAAGAATTTTATTTCTCTTTCAAACAATACCAATTAGACTTGGAAAAGACTATTTTGAAGATTTAAATAAAACTATGTTGAAGTTTATATGGCAAGGTAAAAAAGTGAGAATAAAGTTAAAACTTTTGCAAGATGCTAGAAATAGAGGAGGTTTTGGCCTGCCTAATTGGGAACTGTATTATCAAGCTGCAAGTTTGATGTGGGTCAAAGAATGGATAACATTAAGAAAACATAGATTGTTGACATTAGAAAGACATGATTTACTGTTGGGCTGGCATGCTTTTTTATGGTACAAGGGAACTAAAACACAGGGGTATTTCAGAAGACATTATATACGGGAGTCTTTGTGGTTAAATTGGGAGAAGATAAAAAAACAATGTTACTTGAAAATTCCAGTTTGGTTATCGACTATTGAAGCTTTTTCCTATCCTATGATCTATAAAAAGGAACAAACAGTTAGATATGGAGAACTGTTGGATGAAAAGGGTGGACTTAAAACGATCCAAAACTTAGAGGAACAAGGTATAAGGATGAATTGGTTTTCATATGCGCAAATACACTCAAGATATCTTGAAGATTTTAAAATGGAAGGATTCTATGATAAACAGACTGATTTAGATAAGATATTGATGGGTACTGATGAGAAAGTGATTAAAAAGTTATATGGTTATTTATTGGGAATTAAGCTAGAGGAAGAACAAGTTAAAGAAACTATGATTGCTTGGGGGAAGAATTTTGGATATGGGATTGATTTAGAGCAATGGCAAAAATTGTGGTCTCAAAATTATAAAATGACAATGTCAATAGCATATAAAGAAAACTTGTATAAGATGTTTTACAGGTGGCACCTTCCCCCGACAAGAATAGCAAGAATGTTCAAGAATAAATCTGAAAAATGTTGGAAATGTCATCAGATACCTGGCTCATACTATCATATGTGGTGGACTTGTGAGAATGCCAGAAAATATTGGACTAAAATTCACATGTGTTTGGAAAAAATGACAAAGAAACACATAGACTTGAAACCAGAGATCTTTTTATTAGGAATTTTACCTGATATATAAAATAAAGATTTGAAATATTTGATTGTAAATGTATTAACAGCGGCTAGGATTGTATTTGCTAAAAACTGGAAGAATGAGAAAATGCCATTGCAGGAAGAAATTATTGAGAAAATATTGGAATGTGCTGAGATGAGTAGATTGACATTTGAAATTAGAGAACAAGAAGATAAACAATTTTATGCAATTTGGGGTTTTTTTTATCAATGGTTAGATGATAAAATACAATAATAGAGCATTAGTATTATATATATGAAGGGTTTTTAGGATTGATTTGTTATGATTATATGATAAGTTATAGAATAAACTGTTTGAAGTATTGTTATCTCACAAAGCATGAATGATTAAAAGTATAGTCAGAAAAAGATTTTTTTTTATTTTTTTTTAGTAATATTAGAATATGGATTGACAATATGAGTGGTTATGCAATATAACTGTAATTGACACTATAAAATGAATGCACAAAACTGATGAACCAACCGATACACCGGAAGTATATATGAGAGTAGATGTTTTTAATGTTTTGTATGTTTGTCTGTTTGTAGAAAATTAATAAAAAAAATTTTTTTTTTAAAAAAGAGATCCTTGAGCTGGTAGACCACACAAGGTGGGAGACTCCCTATAATGACCCCTATAAAGCCCGATGGGTTAGTCAGAATCTGTGGGGACTACAAGAGTACCCTAAACCTCACACTACAACAGAGCACATATCTGGTACCAGTAGTCCAACACCTACTACATTCATTGGGCCAGGACAAGATTTTACTAAGTTGGACCTAGCACAGGCATATCGACAATTGCCTGTGGATGCCGCCACCGCCAAAGCGCAAACAATCGTAACCCACAAGGGCGCATTCAAGTGCAACTGTTTGCAATTTGGAGTTAGCATAGCCTTTTCCAAAGTGTAATGGAAAGGCTGCTAAAAGGTCTGCCAGGAATAGTTCCTTACTTTGACAACGTAATAATCTTGGCCAAAGACAAGCCCCAACTAATAGAAAGGGTCCAAACAGTATTAGAAAGATTCCAAGAAGCGCAGCTTAAGTTAAAAAGAGACAAATGCTACATTGCCGTACTGAGCATAGAGTATCGATTATATGCCTGACCCACCAATTTGGAAACCCAGGCAGACCTAGTGGAAGACCCAGCTCCTGCGTCTTCCATATATCTTGTAGAATGTTTCAAGCCAGGTTTATTGACAGCAGAGGACATTGCGAGGCTCACTGTGAAGGATAAAACATTGGCACTAGTTTTGAACTGGGTATGGCGAGGTTGGCCAAACAAGATGGAAGGGGAGGAATTCAAGCCTTTCAATGACAGACAGCTAGAGCTGTCAGCATTAAGGGGGTGTTTATTAAGGGGAGACAGGGTGGTGGTACCACAACCATTAAGGAAAAGAATTTTGGGATTGCTACATGAAGGGCACCCCGGGATAGTAAAAATGAAGGCCCTTGCGAGGAGTTACATCTGGTGGCCAGGGATAGACAGAGACATTGAGACCTGAGACATGTTCACCATGTCAGGAATCCTGACCAGCCCCTCCCTCAGCTTCCCCCCTCAAGTGGGAAAAGCCCTCAGCACCATGGGGTTGCATACACATAGACTTTTCAGGACCCTGCCATGGACAAACTTTCCTAATCATGGTCGACGCATACTCTAAATGGTTTGAGGTGGTTATCATGAAATTCACAACAACCAAGGCAATGACCAGAGCTTTGCGGAATATATTCACCACCCACAGGTTACCCGATGTGCTGATTTTGGACAATGGCCCACAATTCACAGCACAGCAGTTTGAAAGCTTTCTTGCCCATCTGGGGATCTGACATGCCCTATTGGTGCTGGCTCATCCAGCGGTGAACAGGCAAAAGGAGAGAATGGTCAGAACAATCAAAGAAATTCTAAAAAAATTAGGCCCCAGTGATTGGCAAGAAAAAAATCGACAAATTGTTGCTAACCCAACACATAACACCAAGCGCAGCAACAAACAGAAGCACAGCAGAAATGCTCATGAACAGAAAATTAAGGTCCACCCTGGACATAATCCATCCAAACTATACAAACAACATCCCTCTAGACTCCACAGGGAAGTGCAGAACATTCATACCGGGAGACACAGTGTATGCACGCAACTATATAGGAGAAGAAACCGGGATCCCGGCAAAAATAATCTTAAGTACCAGAGCCAGATCAAACAGACTGAAGGTAGAAGGGGGAAAAACATGGAACAGGCACATAGACAAACTGCGGGGCTGCATAGTTCAACCCCCACAGGAAGCTGAACAACACAGTCCAGTGTAGTACTTCTGAGACCTCTAGCTCAATAGAAACTGCCACACCTCCAGAAACTTTTGAGGCATTTCCAAAAGCAGAGTCTGGAGCACCAGCAGACCTGGCAATCAGGCCACCACCTCAGGAACAATTGAACTGTGCAGGCCCAATTGCACCCATAGAAGCCCCTCCTTCCTGAAGGACTACATCTGCCGCATATGTGGTGATTGGTCGGCCTGAACTAAGAGGGGAGGGGTGTTAAATATGCATGACACTACATTTACATGAGTTACATCATATGCAAAGTAGAGTCTGAGGCACAGTGGAGTCTGATGTCAGACTCCACTTACTGGTTTCAGCTGCTGGCGGGAGGATTAAGTCCCTGTCAGTGGCTGAAGTATCGGACTGCTCTGGCTATAAAAAGTCAGCGCTGGCAGTGTTTGTTTGCTTTTTGATTCCAGTTTGTAAATAAAGAGTTTCTCACACTCCTGAGTCCTGCTCCTTCCTCATCTGCGCCCATTTAACACTTAGTAAAGGTGTAATCCATGTACTCCAATTGACTCCCAATATAAATAAGAAAACCACCCAGCCACCATTTTTTTTGCAACTGAATTTCAGCAGAACAATCTGAAGAGACATGGGCAGAATTTTTTTTTGCTGGAGGGACACATGTGGTGCCTCCAAAGCTCTCATCTTTTAGAAAGCATGGATCTTGAGGAACTTGTCCCTACTTGGTCATGAAATTATTGAATCATCACTCCTCTCAGCCCAACACACCTCACAGAATTTAGTGAAAATCAAATGGAAATAGAAAGAACATTTGTGAAATTTAACAAGATATCAAAGCAAGGGATACTTTAAATAAATGATTATTTAGTAGGAAGAATTGTCTGCTGTAAAAGATGGGCCAATTAAGTACTGAAATCAGTTGATTTGCTTTTTCATGAGAAAGGAGAACTTCTAATAAACTGTACTTTCTTGTAATATTTCATATTTGAAAGAGCATGCCTTGATTCCAATGAACTTTTCAAATCAATGTTTAGGATTTCAGTCATTGCCAAAGGAGCTGTGTGATGACTTGTCCAACTTAGTTTATAAACTTGTCAAATGTTCCGTTTGAACTGAGGAATTTACATTTGTCCTGGTTTTCTTTTCTCTCCAATTCTAAATGTCTAGGACATCATAGAACATTGGATTCAGCAACATATATTTGCCAAATTATGCAGAAGTAATGTGGCCTAAATGGGACAGCAGCATGTCCGACTGCAACTACCCATTAAACCATAATTTGAAACCAATTTCAAACAAAATAAAACAAGGGTCAAATTTCTGCACTTCAAACCCTACTTAAGTTATAAGACTTATTTATTTTATAATAAGCCTTCACTGATTTTGTAGAATATGGTTTTGAAAAGGGCAAAATATCCAGTTTGTTTAGAAAACACTCTCAGTGTTTTCTTTTTTAAAGGCCATAGGATAGAAAGGGTTATAAAAATAGCAGCTTTAGCTTGCATCAGTAAAACAGTGCTTTAATGACTACACATCTGCCTTTGGTTTAGGCAAGGATAGAAAAGCAGCTACAGGAGTAGTTACTGAGGTCTTAAGAGTAAACTTCAGAAATAGCCACCCTTGAATTATGTTTACACAGTACAGCACTGGGAAATTTGCTGCACATTGCTTTCTGACTTTAAGACAGTCCCCAAAATAATTTAGAATTGTCCTAAAGAAATGCAGCATTATAATTACGGCACCTGTTGCACTGATAAGTAAGGAGAAGACAAGAAAGCAGTGGATAGATAAAAAGCCACATTCTTCTTCCAATTATTTATCCAAAAAGAAAGGTTATAACAAACATTTTATACTGTCTTTCAATATGTGTACTTTTTCTAAAGTTTCTGGCCAAACTACAAGTCTCATAGCATAGCATGGCGCTCACTGAACCAGAAATCAAACTTCAAGATAGAAAAAGGATACTTTCCTCATTACCTTTACTAATTCCTTTAATGCTTTTGTCTTACAGGTTCCTAAAAGCTTCCAATTTGGGGATTTGATTTTTATTTTTTTATTTTTTTTAGAAAATGCATAAATTTTGCTCATGTGCACTAAATTTTGAACTTATAAATTGTTTCTTAAAAACCAAGAAAAACCAAAATAAAATTTAGACTATTAAAGGCCCTGTCACACTGCCCAACGGATGCAAAACATTAGTAAAAAGGACACAACGGACGAGAAAAATGTTCCATCCGTTGTTATCCACTCTCAAAAGGGGCAAAAATTTGCATAACCAGAACAGATAACACGGAAAGAAACAGACGTGGGGAGGACGCAGAGTGGATGGAAAGTGGATGTGGAACGGAAGCCTAGCGGATGGAAGCGGATGGGAGCAGATGGCACATCTACTAGGCTTCTGGGGGACCTCAGCAAAGCGGACGTGGAACGGATACAGCAGATGCAGAACGGACGCCGAGCGGATGAAGCGGATGCACAGCGGATGCACAGCGGATGAAGCGGATGCACAGCGGATGAAGCGGATGCAGAGCGTGCCTGCCAGCCTTGGTTCCTGCCTGCCTGCCAGCCTTCCTGCCAGCCTTGGTTCCTGCCTGCCTGCCAGCCTTTCTGCCAGCCTTGGTTTCTGCCAGCCTTCCTGCCAGCCTTGGTTCCTGCCAGCCTCCCTGCCAGACAGCAACCCCACAACCATGGGGAAGAACAGAAAGCCTCAGCCATCTGCTGCCAGCCCTGGCAAGAGGGACAGGGCTACCATCCCGCCCCCTGGCTCTCACTCTGCTTCTGCTGGGGCTTCCGTAGCACGGGCTCGCTCTTCTGGGGCTGGAGCTTCTGCTGCTTCTGCTTCTGGAGGAGCTGATGCTGCTGCTTCTGGCGGTGGTGCTTCTGCTGGTGCTAACTCTGCTGATGCTGCACCTCAATGGCGCTTCAGACAAGCACTCCAGCACCAGCTACCTCCACAGCACCTGGACCCTTCACCCCTGAGACTGAGTGACCAAGAGGAGTGCCAGAGACTGGCTGGCTGGCGACCTGTGGACTTTATTTGGACACTTGACTTGGGTCATTTTTCTTTTATAGCTTGCTGTTAATAAAATCTATCTTTGATTCACACACTTGCCTCATTTCTTTTTTTAATATAGCCTTGGTGGAAACTTTTAGAAATGGTTTAAGCCTTTGCATGTTTGTGGGATGGGTAAGGATAGCAGTGGGAAGGCAGGGATACCTACCTGGAAGGCAGGGATACCTTTGGGATGGGTAATAGCTGTGGGATAGATAAACCTCCAGTGCAAGCATAGTGAGACTGTATGGTCCACCCTCCCAGGTGCCACACCTATGGCCCTTTATTATCAATAACAATTTAATCACTGATCCATACATGTCAACATAAACACAACTCTTTATTAAATGCCCTGTTCATTGTAGGCCCACCCAACATACATGGCCCAATCTCATCCGTGTGATGAGACAGGCTGAAGGAAGCATCCATTAAGCATCTATCATCCTGTCTTGCCATTCCACCGCTCCAGCTGGGGAGTTGCACCAGTGTTTCAGGAGGTTGCGCTGCTTCTTCCCTTCAGGTGAGGTTCTGTTGGGGCCTTGCACATCCTGAGTGTCTATCAGGTTTTGCCCTTGCCTCCATTCACCAGGCTCCATGTCCCCATTGCCTTGCTGGAGGTCCACGAGCCTGTTCTGCAAGACTGGGTAGCAGGTGCGCATGAGATTGTGCAGGATGCAGCAAGCTTCCACGATCCTCCTTACAGTCTGTGGATGATGCTGCATGGTGGTGAGAAGTACCTGGAACCTGTTGGCCAGGATGCCAAAGGCGTTCTCCACCACCCGCCTTGCCCTGGACAGCCTGTAGTTGAAGATCCTCTCTTCACGGGTGAGGCATCTGGAAGTGTAGGGCTTCATGAGGTAGGTTCTGATGGAGAAGGCGTCATCCCCTACGATGAAGTAGGGCACATCTTGTGTGTCGTTGGGCAGGGGGTCTGGATCTGGGAAGCCCACGATGAGGTTGCGTTCCAGCCCCTCCTTGAGGTCACTGGCGTTGTATACCTGGGCATCTGAATCTGAGCCGTTGCCTGAAGCATCGATGTACATTAACTTGTAGTCAGCACTGACCATGGCGAAGAGGACGATGCTGAAGAAGCCCTTGTAGTTGAAATAAGTGGACCCCGACTTGGCTGGAGCTTTGCAGGCCACGTGCTTGCCATCGATGGCTCCAACGGTATGGGGGAAGTTCCACCTCTGATACCACTGCTCTGCAACTTTCTTCCATCCTTCTTCAGTGGAGGGGCACTGGAGGAGCTCCTCCATGTATTCTTCGATGATGGCCTGCACCACTTCTCTGACCACAATGCTGATGGTGTTGTGTGGCACTCTCCAGGCGTACTGCATGCTCCTGTATGTGGTCCCTGAGGCCAGGTGGTGCAGAGTCAGTGCCACCTTCAGCCCAGGGTCCAGGCTGGGCCGGAAGTTGGTGTTTGCCTTGGTCAACCTGGGTCTCAGCTGCTCCACAACATCATCAAACATGGCTGGAGGCATCCTCATGAAGTTCTGGAATGCACAAGTGTCTTCGTTCCTGAGCTCCACCATCAGCTTTTTGTACAGTCTGTACTCTACTCTTCTCCCGATCCATCTTCAGACCCAGATGCTTCTTGGCCGCCTCCTTTTCTTCCCGTAGTAGAGTTCACAGAGCCTGTGGATGGCTTCACACTGTTGCAGAACGATGGTGGCTACCAAAAGGAGTTTGTTACGATGCAAGGTGGACATGACTGGATGCTGTGGAAGAGGAAGAGGCAGATGAAGGATGCAGAGGTCTGCATAGCTGGTCTGCTGGTCTGAAAGTGAGATCCAGGTGAGTTGCTCCCCCTTTTTATGGGAAATATAGGTTTTCCCCTATGTGACCCTTTGCATCCTCTAGGCATCCTCTTGACATCCTTAATATCCAAGATAGGTCCCCTCTGCGAACCTTTTTTCCATTTTAAATGCTTTCTTTGCCAGCTGCATCTGCTTTCATCCATTCTGCATCCATTCTGCATCCGTTCTGCATCCGTTCCGCTTCCTCCCTGCGTCCATTTACCGCTGGAGCGGATTGAGTTGCGTGGATGCGTAGCGGATGCCTAGCGGATATAGCGTATGTGTAACGGATGCAGAACGGATGCCTAGCGGATGCCTAGCGGATGCAGAACAGACGAATTGGATACATTTTCCGCACAAAAGTTTTGAGCAGCTCAAAACCCTCTGAGTGGATGAAACGTCAGTAGACAGATGCTGGATGGATAAAGAGGAAGCAAAACGTATGCAGTGAGTACAGAACGGAAGCATCGCGTTAACCAACGGATGGCAAGTGTTTTTCTCCGTTTTACATCCTCTTTCCATCTGTTGGTGCAGTGGGACAGGGGCTTAATTTTTCAGAAAAAGAATGACTTCCCACTAAACCAGTTAGGTAGGATATAATGTCTGGGAAAAAGGGAAATCTATACTCTTTTATTCCCCATTTGAAAAATATACTAAACATTCTGTATCATTTTTAAACTAGCATAATTTGACTATTTATACCAACATTTGAATTTAGTTAACTAAATATAATGATCACCACAAACATTAAAGAGTGCTCCAAAATATGAGAATTGGAATTTCAAAATTGAAGAATAATTTAGATTTTAAATGTTATCATTTCATACTTTATAGTTTGAAATATGCCCATTTTTATGTGAAAATTTAACAGAATATTTCCAAAATGTCGAAGGTGTTTCTCAGGAAGAACTTATATCCACCTTTATCAAAAAGAAATACTTCAAATAGCATCAAATACACTCAGAACTGCTGAAACAATTGATATTTCCTGTGATTAGACGGCAATCCTATTATAGATTCAAGATGCCCCAATTATCTCTCCCATAGGCCAAAGTAATATATGTATCAGTTACTGTAGTCTTCCCTGTATTCCACAGCACACATAGATACAAGGCCACACAGTTGTTCTTTCATTTAACTTCTCATTATAGCATGGAACAGTTTCACTGATTATATGATATGATTCAGAGCACTAGCTTGTTGGTTGGTTTCTATATTTTACACATTTGCTGGAATTATATTGATCAGTGGGAAAGGAAAATTACAGCAGTGTCTGTCCTCTTTCTCACTAAGTAATGATATTTTACTGAAGTCTCAGTGCCTCTTTAGATGGATTGAATTCCTGGAGTTGACATCTAACTGGAAGCTATGGGAGCTGTATTTGCAATTGAAGGAATGCAAGTCCCTTGAAAAGCATTTTGTGTAAGAACATTCCGGTTGTCTTCCTGGCACTGTTTCACCCTTTGAATGTCCCATCCTGTCCTGAGGTTTCTTTAACCCTGACCCTTTTTAGAATGCCTTTTTAGAATACCTTACCTGGACTCTAAATTGAGTCTATGTATATACTTTATGTAGTATTATTCTTATTGACAAATAGTGCTAACACAATTTATATCAGTGTCATATATTTTAAGCTATTGAAATATATGCCAGATTTGAGTTGAATGTATAGTCTGAAAAAAAGTATCTTTAGTTGATGTACTTGGTGAACAAATGGCTGAATGTCCTAGATACTTCCTAGCCTTTCACAATAGGCCCAGATTAAAAGAAATGTTTCATTACTTCTTTAATCCGCTTCAGTCCCTTTACAGAATTCTGCTCCGGATTTAATCTAATCCAGTGGTTCTCAATGTTTTCTTTAAATACCTTTTTGGCCATGAACCATGGCCATGGACCCCCAAGAACTAACTCAAGATTTAAAACATTTCTTCAAGCCTTTGTGATCCCCTGTGATGACATCAAGGCCCCCAGGGGACCACAGATTGACAACCACTGATCCTTTCCAAAGAAACTTGAGACTACCTGAGACTTTTCAGAAAACAACAACTGAATGAAAAACTGCTGGTGACCACTGCACCATAGAGAGCATTTTAACATACTGCACCTCTGTATGGTTTGCCAATTGCACAGTGGCAAATAGGAAATCACTTTAAGTTTTGAAATGTTGGAAACAAAACCTTGGCTAGTATCATGCAGGTTGGGCTAACCAGGCCAATAACAGTTGTTTTAGAAAATGGTGGGGAAATAGGGAGGGAATCCTATTGGTTACGGGGTAGCTATCCTGTAACCAAACTAAGATCTATGGCTTACCTTTAACAGCTGATCTGCTTACTGGTTAAACTACAAAATTCTTGCAAAGCATTTAAAAGAGTAGCCAACTTGTCTATAATAAATAAATCACAGTCTATTCAATACAGTAGTGAATAATTTATTAATTTAAGTTACTGAAGCCCCAGATACAGTAATGGTTTTTTTTTAAAAAAAAAATATGCCCCCCATTCATCCAGGAATGAATACTTGAAAACTTTCCCACTAAAGAATCCTTTGAAACACATTCACTTTCAGTAACAATTCAAAAACCCAAACCAATCATGCAACCCCTCCAGAGCCACCTCGAAGATTCCAACAGGAAAAGATGAAAAATTGAGTACTCCGCTGGAGATAAACATCTGTATGTGAGTTGAAATGTGTTTGAATAGAAGTGGCTCGGGTTGATAGTCGGGCTATTGACTAAAAGCCCGTCTATCTATAACGTTTGCGTGCATGTGTATCTGTATGGATATATGATGCACACACCCGACGCTTGAAATACCTTTGATTCCTGGCTGGTGGTAGAGGCAGGAGAGGGGGGCTGAATGTCGTTTTCGTTCTCCACCCTCTCAAGGCTGACTTCAGTCGCGTTACCCGGAGGAATCATTTCGCCTCTGACATGAAAGACCGCGGCTATGAGGTATCAAAAAGCTCTCCCTTTAGTTCACGTGTTTTCGCTTCGCCATCCCTCCGGAGCCCGCGTGTTTCCTCGGACTCCAAGATGCAGGCGTGGATCTTCTACTTAACAATTAATAAATCCTACAGCCTTTTCCCACCGTCTTCGTGTTTTATGCCTCCTCCTTCTCCCATTCTCAAAGCTCCTGCTTACAAGTTATGGACTGTTCGCCGGCATCAAATTAATCAGGGACGGTCGACGCGGCCACTGCTACTGTTCGCTCCTTTCGTCCCTCCCTTTTCCTTCCCAGCCGGGTGGATGTTACACCGAGAAGCCGACAAACTGCTATCCCCGCCCCCACTCCAGCCCTGAAAGGGAACGAGCTGAGCAGAAAGCGTGGACATAATACAGAGAGGCTAAGGGCGGGAGGCAAAGCTCTTCGGCGCCTTGAAAAGAAACACGTGTTTTTAGTAGTGGAAAGGAGTTTAATCTGGCGAAGAACTGTAACAAAGCTTCAAAGACTTTGTCTAAAATCCAAATATTTCTGTTACTGGATCACACTTCCAGTGTGGTAGTGGAAAGCTGTTCTCTCATTTTTCCAGGAAGAATAAGTTGTAACCCTGAACATCCTTTTATGCCAGATTGCTGCAATGGTTAGCCGTAGTTTACAAATCAGAGTAGATTTCAAATCCTAGTCAGTCATTGAGAATTTTTAAAGTAGCCATTTATAGCATCATCTGGCTGTTGCTGTGGCAAAATAGGAGCAAGAACCATAGACATTTTTTTGCCATGGTGGCAGTGATGTAATAAATTGTGGAAAGACTCTTTAATAGCTGTTTCCTTATCATGTTGTATTAGTAAAACTGAGATCATTGCTATGGTTGTGTTTGTGTGACACCATGAGCCACATTTAAACGTGACAATTCAAATTAAGGGTTTATTGTGTATAATAGGTATGAACTCAGATAATTGGATGGTATAAGCAGCTATGGATTAATTAATAATGGAAAAGTGTGTTAGGCCAATAAAACCACTACATTTTCTCAGTGAAGAAAGGATAGGTTTTATCAGCTATAAACACAGGTGCATGAATGCATGCATAAATACTAACCCTCCCCTTCAGGATAAGAAACCTTTCGTGGTGACAGTAGCATCATGTCTGAAAAAACTCCAAGGATGGATTTGTAGATCTTCCCTTGGGATTTAAATAATTGATGGAAAATCCTGAAAGCTGAAAATATTGGAAGAGAGATTGTTCAGATATCAGATAAAAAAATAGATAAGAGAATTGGAAAGGATCTTGTAGGTCATCTAGTCCAACCTCCCCCCCTGCCCAAGCAGGAGACCCTACATAATTTCTGACAGATGGCAGTCCACTCTCTTCTTGAAATCCTCCAGTGATGGATCTCCTACAACTTCTGAAAGTAGATTGATCCATCAGTTGATTGTTCTCATTGTCAGAAAAATTCTCATTATTTCTAGGTTGAATCTCTCGTTGATCAGTTCCATCCATTATTCCTTCTCTTGCTTTCAGGTGCTTTGGAAAACAGGTTGACCTCCTTCTGTCTGTGACAGCCCCTCAAATATTGAAACACTGCTATCATGTATACTCTGGTCCTTCTCTTCACCAGACTAGTCATACCTAGTTCCTATAATTGTTCTTCATATATTTTAGTTTCCAGTCTCCTTATCATCTTTGTTGCTCTTCTATGCACTCTTTCCAGAGTCTCAACATCTTTTTATAATGTGATGACCAAAACGGGATGCAGTATTCTAGGTGTGATCTTACTGAGGCTTTATTAGTATTAAGCCCCTGTCACACTGCACCAACGGATGCAAAGAGGATGTAAAACGGACAAAAAAGCTTGCCATCCGTTTGAAAACACGATGTACTCACTGCCTCCATTTTGCTTCCTCTCTATCCGTCCAGCATCCGTTTATTGACGTTTCATCCGCTCAGAAAGTTTTGAGCT
The DNA here is from genome assembly GCA_015471245.1 of Laticauda colubrina. NCBI lineage: Eukaryota > Metazoa > Chordata > Lepidosauria > Squamata > Elapidae > Laticauda > Laticauda colubrina. The sequence goes on along the minus strand of BLBF01000019.1, from coordinate 2,660,863 downwards.
GCTCAAAACTTTTGTGTGGAAAATGTATCCAATTTGTACGTTCTGCATCCGCTACGCATCCGCTATGCATCCGTTCTGCATCTGTTACGCATCCGCTATATCTGCTAGTCATCCACTATGCATCCCGCAACTCGCATCCGCTCGGACGCAGGGAGGAAGCAGAACGGACGCAGAATGGATGCAGAATGGATGCAGCCCGGAAACAAAGCATTTAAAATGGAAAAAACGTTCGCAGAGGGGACCTATCTCGGATATTAAGGATGCCTAGAGGATGCCTAGAGGATGCCTAGAGGATGCAAAGGGACCCCTATACTGCCTATAAAAAGGGGGAGCAACTCATCTGCATCTCACTTTCAGACCAGCAGCCTAGCTGTGCAGACCTCTCCAGCCTTCATCTGACTCTTGCTCTTCCACAGCATCCAGTCATGTCCACCGTGGATCGTAACACAGTCCTTTTGGCAGCCACTATCCTTCTGCAACAGTGCGAAGCCATCTACAGGCTCTGTGAACTCTACTACGGGAAGAAAAAGAGGCGGCCAAGAAGTGTCTAGGTCTGAAGATGGATCGCCAGAAGAGCAGAGTACGGACTGTACAACAAGCTGAGGGTGGAGCTCAGGAACGAAGACACTCGGGCATTCCAGAACTTCATGAGGATGCCTCCAGCCATGTTTGACGAAGTTGTGCAGCAGCTGACACCCAGGTTGACCAAGGCAAACATCAACCTCCGGCCCAGCCTGGACCCTGGGCTGAAGGTGGCACTGACTCTGCGCCACCTGGCCTCAGGGACCACGTACAAGAGCATGCAGTACACCTGGAGGGTGCCACCCAACACCATCAGCATTGTGGTCAGAGAAGTGGTGCAGACCATCATCGAAGAATACATGGAGGAGCTCCTCCACTGCCCCTCCACTGAAGAAGGATGGAAGAAAGTTGCAGAGCAGTGGTATCAGAGGTGAAACTTCCCACACACCGTTGGAGCCATAGATGGCAAGCACGTGGCCTGCAAAGCTCCAGCCAAGTCGGGGTCCACTTATTTCAACTACAAGGGCTCCTTCAGCATCGTCCTCTTCGCCATGGTCAGTGCTGACTACAAGTTAATGTACATCGATGCTTCAGGCAACGGCTCAGATTCAGATGCCCAGGTATACAACGCCAGTGACCTCAAGGAGGGGCTGGAAGGCAACCTCATCATGGGCTTTCCAGATCCAGACCCCCTGCCCAATGACACACAAGATGTGCCCTACTTCATCGTGGGGGATGACGCCTTCTCCCTCAGAACCTACCTCATGAAGCCCTACACTTCCAGACTTCTCACCCGTGAAGAGAGGATCTTCAACTACAGGCTGTCCAGGGCAAGGCGGGTGGTGGAGAACGCCTTTGGCATCCTGGCCAACAGGTTCCAGGTACTTCTCACCACCATGCAGCATCACCCAGAGACCGTGAGGAGGATCATGGAAGCTTGCTGCATCCTGCACAATCTCATGCGCACCTGCTACCCAGTCTTGCAGAACAGGCTCGTGGACCTCCAGCAAGGCAATGGGGACATGGAGCCTGGGGAATGGAGGCAAGGGCGAAACCTGATAGACACTCAGGATGTGCAAGGCCCCAACAGAGCCTCACATGAAGGGAAGAAGCAGCGCAACCTCCTGAGACACTGGTTCAACTCCCCAGCTGGAGCAGTGGAGTGGCAAGACAGGATGATAGATGATTAATGGGTGCTTCCTTCAGCCTGTCTCATCACACGGATGAGATTGGGCCATGTATGTTTGGTGGGCCTACAATGAACAGGGTGTTTAATAAAGAGTTGTGTTTATGTTCAAATGTGTGGATCAATGCTTACTAATGAAGGGCCAAAGGTGTGGCACCTGGGAGGGTGGACCATACAGTCCCACTATACTTGCACTGGAGGTTTATCTATCCCACAGCTATCTTAACCCATCCCAAAGGTATCCCTGTCCACCCCACTGCTATCTTAACCCATCCCACAAGCATGCAAAGGCTTAAACCAATTCTAAAAGTTTCCACCAAGACTTTATTACAAAAAAAGAAATGAAGCAAGTGTGTGAATAAAAGATAAACTTTATTGAACAACAAGCTGTAAAACAAAAATGACCCAAGTCAAGTGTCCAAATAAAGTCCACAGGTAGCCAGCTACCCAGTCTCTGGCACTCTTATTGGTCACTCGGAGGTGTGCCCAGTCTCGGGGTGAAGGGTCCAGGTGCTGTGGAGGTGGGTGGTGCTGGAGTGCTGGTCTGTATCATCATTGGGGTGCCTGGCCCCGAGAGGACAACGGGACGGTGTGTTGAGGAAGCTCTCAGACAGCTGGCTCAGACCCGCGATGCTGATAGGTCCTTCCTCCATGCCATGGGGTGTCAGCCCCAGTACTGATGAGAGATGTACTGAGGCCGGACTTGGCTGTGGGGTAGAGGAAGGAGTAGTGTAGTGGGGCTGTCTGGTCTGCAGCTGGGTGAGGACTGGTATGGGTGGCATTGCTGTCGTCGGTGGCATCATTGTCGTGGGTGGCATCAGTGGCATCAGTGGAACTGGTGGCAACGGTGTCGTCCGATGACTCTGTGCCTGGACTGGGAAGGGCTGCTGCCTGTGCTGCTGGACCTCCTGGTACCCATAGCCCTGGTAGGTGAGGGGCTGTGGGAAGCCTTGGAATGGGAGGGACATCACCTGGGGTGGGGGAGCAGACCTGGACTGGGTGGGAGCAAGTTCCTCTGGATCTGGAGGGTTGTGAAGCAGCTCGGTGATCCGGTCCTTCACCACCTGGTACTGGGGTTCCTCCATGTTCTTGAGGGTCTGGTTGACATAGGTGAGGAAGGGCTTGCGGTTGGAGGATGAGGAGTCGGTGCTGACCAGCTGAGAGAGGAGATCTATACTGGTGCGGATGGTGTCCCTGATCTCCAGGAGGACAGTGTGGCTCTGCCCCTCCTGCTGTCTGGCTCTCTGCCTTTCTGTGGAGGTGGAGCTGGGGCGGTGGATGCGGCTACGACTGTGGTGGACTCAATGTCTCCTTTCTCCCACCGCACCTGGGAGTCCTCCACATGCTCCACCACAGTTACAACACCTGTCCGCGGGTTCTCCGCCGTGGCACGCTCCACAGAAACCTGCCTGGAGACAGGGACTGACTCTCGGCCGGAAGAGGACTGGCTCTCAGCAGGCTGCCAGAGAGAGAGGGTAGTGAGAGGGGCTCCTCGTGCTCCTCGGTGGCGGATCTCACCCTCCAGGAAGCTGCACCTGGCCATGACGTAGGTCTCTCTGTCCGTCAGCTTAACCGTGGCCTGGCCAGATTTCTTCAGGTGCAGCTTCCCGTACCAGGTGTGCATGTGCTTCCACCAGCCGAGGAGCACCTTCGAAGTGTAACCCATACTCTCCGCTGTCTCTCTCCAAGCAGCCTGCTTCCTTTTGGTGTCCCTGTACAGCCGGTGTCCCTTCCACCACAGATAGTCATTCTCTCTCAGCCACTCCAGCACCTCATCCTCGTGTTCCTCCTCAATGAAGTATTGCCTCTTCTCCCGTTCCCGCATATGCCTCTTCCTCCCTTTGGCAGGACCAGATGGGCCCTCATCAGAGGGGCTCCCAGGTTGTAGGGGCTGCTCCTCCACACCACCACCAGCAGCAGCAGGATCATCATCATCATCATCATCATGATCACCAGCAGGATCATAATTATCAGCAGCAGCAGCAGCAGCAGGATCATCATCATCATCAGCAGCAGCAGCAGCAGCAGGATCAGCAGGACCAGGATCAGCAGCAGCAGAGTAAGCACCAGGAGCCCCAGCAGCAGCAGCAGCAGCAGCACCAGCACCAGCACCAGCACCAGCACCAGCACCAGCACCAGCAGGACCAGGAGCACGAGCAGGACGAGCAGGACGAGCAAGTCCAGGAGCATGAGCAGGACGAGCAGGATGAGCAGGATAAGCAGGACCAGGAGCAGCTTCAGCAGAGTATGCAGCAGCAGAAGCACCACTGCCAGGAGCAGCTTCATCAGAGTATGCAGCAGCAGAAGCACCACCGCCAGGAGCAGCTTCAGCAGAAGCTCCAGCACCAGAAGAGCGAGCCCGAGCAGCAGAAGCCCCAGCAGAAGCAGAGTCAGGGACATGGGGCGGGAGGCTGGCCCTGTCCCTCTTTCCAGGGATGGCGGCAGGTTGCTGAGACGTTCGCTTCTTTCCCATGGTTGTGGGGTTGCTGGCTGGCAGGGAGGCTGGCAGGCACCAAGGCTGGCAGGAAGGCTGGCAGGAAGGCTGGCAGGCAGACTGGCTGGCAGGGAGGCTGGAAGGCAGGCTGGCAGCAAGGCTGGCAGGCAGGCAGAGAGCAAGGCTGGCAGGGAGTCTGGCAGGAAAGCTGGCAGCAATGCTGGCAGCAAGGCTTGCAGGCAGGCATGCAGGCAGGGCAGGCAAGGACTCGATGTATCCTGCAGCAGGTCTTTCCTCCAAATGCTGGCCACGTGCGAGCTGCTTCCCTTTATATCCGCGGGGCTTACGCAATGCATCCCCCCCGCATGCCCAATTAACGCTAGGCATCCATTCGTCTTCTACTGTGCATCCGCTAGGCTTCCGCTCTGCATCCGCTTCATCTGCTGTACATCTGCTGTGCATCCTCTGTATCCGTTCCGCATCCACTTTGCTGAGGTCCCCCGGAAGCCTAGCGGATGCGCCATCCGCTCCCATCTGCTCCCATCCGCTGGGCTTCCGTTCCGCATCCACTTTCCATCCACTCTGCATCCTCCCCGCATCCGTGTTATCCGCTCCGGTTATGCAAATTTTTGCCCCTTTTGAGAGCGGATAACAACGGATGGAACATTTTGCTCGTCCGTTGTGTCCGTTTTGCATCCGTTGGGCAGTGTGACAGGGTCTTTAGTATTTCATCTTGATTGATTGATTGACAGACAACTACAATGATCTAATACATATTGATTTTACAGAAGACATTGTTGAAAAAGCACTGCACAATCTAAAACCATCCCTATCTATTGGACTGGATAGAATATATGCCTACTTCTTAAAAAAGCTATCTATTGCTATAGCAGAACCTCTAAGCACAATCTTTGAAAAATCTTTCAGGACCAGTTCCTTGCCAAAACTATGGTCACAAGCCAAGGTCATCCCCATCTTCAAAAAGGGAGACCCCAGCGTAATTGAAAATTACACACCAATCTCTTCATGCTGCGTCACCTGTAAAGTCATGGAATCAATTATTAACCAATCAATTAACCTCCACTTAGAGACAAACAACCTACTCTCTAAAAAACAATTAGGTTTCAGAAAAAAACTATCCTGTAATCTGCAACTCTTACACTGGAAAAACATATGGACTACACAACTCGATCAGAGCAAAGCAATAGACGCATCTACATAGACTTCTGTAAAGCCTTTGATTCAGTGGTACACGACAAATTACTCCTAAAACTAAAATCTTGTGGCACCTCTGGACTCCTGTATAACTGGATAGAAGCATTCCTGTCAAACAGACAACAAATGGTCAAAATTGGGAGCATTCTATCAAATTCTGTACCTGTCAACAGTGGTGTCCCCCAAGGCAGTGTTCTAGGACCAATTCTCTTTATACTCTACATGAAGGACCTCTGTGATCATATAAAGAGCAATTGTGTTTTCTTCGCTGATGATGTAAAGCTATTCAACACCACAGAAAATACTACTTCCCTCCAAAAAGACCCTGACTATGTATCAGAATGGTCAATCAAATAGCAACTTTAAATCTCAACAAATAAATGCTCTGTCTTACATATTGGCAGAAAAAAACAGAAAATAAAATACAAGATAAATAGTCAAGACCTTGTTGAGGATCCAAACTTTGTCAAGGACCTTGGAGTACTCATCTCAAATGATCTAAGTGCTCGAGCCCACTGTATCTACATAGCCAAAAAGGCATTAAGAGTTGTTAATCTAATCTTACATAGCTTCTTCTCTGGTAATATCACACTACTAACTAGAGCATATAAAACATTTGTTAGACCTATACTTGAATATAGCTCATCAATCTGGAACCCATATCATGTATCTGATATTAACACAATTGAAAAAGTCCAGAAATATTTCACAAGAAGAGTTCTCCGCTCCTCTACTCATTGCAGAATACCTTATGCCACCAGACTTGAAACTCTAGACCTAGAAAACCTAGAACTACGCCGCCTCCGGTCTGATCTAAATATAGTATATAGAATCATACTGTCCCACCTGCAAATGAATACTTCAGCTTTAATCATAACACTACAAGAGTACACAATAGATACAAACTCAAGGTTAACCAAACCAAACTTGGCTGCAGAAAATATGACTTCAGCAACAGAGTGGTCAATGTTTGGAATACTCTACCTGACTCTGTAGTTTCTTCCCCAAACTCCAAAAACTTTAACCTTAGACTGTCTACTATTGACCTCACCCTCTTCCTAAGAGGCCTGTAGGGGATGTGAATAACCGCACCATCATGCCTACTGTCCCTGTCCAATTGTTTATTTTTCTTATAAGTATCTATCTTATGTATTCAAAACTATATTTATTTGTATACCTGTATCTTGTAAGCAATTGACACATGAAATAAATCCTAAAAAATATTAAATACTGATTCCCTCTGTTAATGCAATTTATTAGGATTGCATTGGCTTTTTTGGCTGCCACAGCACATGGCTGGCTCATATTTTGCTGGAGTCCACTTAGATTCCAAATCTCCCTCACAGGGATTAAGTCTAGATTCACCCAATCTATATTTGTACTTTTGTTTTTTTTGCAGATGCCGCGTGGATGTATATCGGATGCAAAGCATTCACTGCGCATGTGGGGAGTATGAATTGTGTCAGCTCCGCAGATATAAAAGGATGCAGCACGCATGCAGTCAGCATTCAGAGGAAAGACGTGCTGCCACATACAGCTTGAAGGAACACCATGGTTTGTCAGTCAGGCAAGAAGAGGAAGCCCATGCCTACTCGTTCCAGCCCTGGCAAGGACAGAAACAGCATCCCACACCCTGGCACTGACTCTGAAGCTGCTGGTGCTGCTGGTGCTGCTGGTGCTGCTGGTACTGGTGCTACTGCTGCTGCTGCTACTGATGCTGCTGCTACTTTACTGCTACTGCTGCTGCTGCTGCTGCTGCTGCTGTTGTGGTGGACCATCCCCAAGAACCGCAAAGCCCTGCTGCTCAAGGCCCTGCTGCTCAAGCACCTGAAGGCCCTGCTGCTCAAGCCCCTGAAGGCCCTGCTGCTCAGGCCCCTGAAGGCCCTGCTGCTGAAGGCCTGCCAGAGGGAGGGAGAGGCAAGGGAAGGAGAAGGGAGAGAGGAAACAGTACACCGTTTCCGAGGACCATGGGGATGAGGTGCTGGAATGGCTGAGGGAGAATGAGTACCTCTGGAGAAAGGGCCACAGACTCTATCGCGACACCAAGAAGAAGCAGGCAGCTTGGAGAGACAAGGCAGAGAGCCTGGGCTACACTGCAGATGTTCTCCTGGGATGGTGGAAGCACATGCACACCTGGGATGGCAAGCTACACCTCAAAAAATCCAGGCAGGCCGCTGTCAAGCTCACTGACCAGGAGATGTATGTCATGGCCAAGTGCAGTTTCCTGGAGGGTGAGACCCACCACCGAGGAGCAGTCCCTCTGACACCCGTCTCCCTCAGACAGCCCACAGACAGCCAGTCCTCTTCCAGCCAGGAGCCAGCTACACTGTCCAGGCAGGTGTCTTCAGAGGGCCCCACGGCAGAGACCCCCCCCCGACAGCTGCACTCCCCATGCCGGCGGATTTGGAGGATCCCCTGTCACAAATGGAGGAAGAAGCAGCAGCCACCACAGACCAACCCACCCCCACCCCCAGCTCCACAGGATGCAGGCAGAGAGGCAGACTGGAGGGCCAGAACCACAGTGTCCTGTTGGAGATCAGGGAGACAATGAAGACCAGCACAGAACTTCTCTCTCAGCTGGTCCACTTGGACAGAGGATCCTCGGGCCGCCACACCTTCATCACCTATGTGAGCCACACCCTCAGGGACCTGCCCGAGGCCCAGTACCAGGTGATGAAGGAGAAGATAACAGCACTTCTGCACAACCCTCAAGGCCCAGCTGAAGCTGCTCCTACCCAGTCCAGGTCTGCTCTTCCACCCCAGGTGATGTCACAGCCCTTCCATGGCTTTCAACAGCCTTTCACCGACCAAGGCTATGACTACCAGGACTTCCCACAGCAAAAACAGACCTTCCCAGTCCAGGCCCAGGTTCATCGCATGCCACAGATGCCACACCTCACCCAGCTGCAGACCAGACAGCCCCACTACACTCCTCCTTCCTTCACCCCACAGCCAAGCCCCTCAACGGACAATCTGTCATCAGTTTTGTGCCTCACATCTCAGGTACTTGATGAAGGGCCTCTCAACCTCACGGGACTGAGTCAGCTCTCGGAGAGCTTCCTGAACACACCATCCCCTGTTGTACTCTCGGGGCCAAGCACCCCAATGGTGCCTCAGACCAGCACTCAAGTCACATCCACCTCCACAGTCCCTGCCCGCTTAACAGCTGAGACCATGGACATGACTCAGAGTGACTGAGAATAGTGCCAGAGACTGAGTTGTTTACTTGTTCACTTTATCTTTGCTTAAGACACTTTACTTGGTTCATTTTACTTATTTAATAAAGTCATAAAGGTTACCTAAGAAAGTGAATAAAGGTTATCTTTGCTTAAGACACTTGGTTCATTTTTTTGCCTTAGTAAAGTGTTGGTGAAAACTTTTAACAAATGGCTAAGCCTTTGCATGCTTGTGGGATAGATAAGGATAGTTGTGGGATAGATACACCTCCAGTGCAAGCATAGTGGGACTGTATGGTCCCCCATCCCAGCTGCCACACATATGGACCTTTTTTATCAATAACAATTTATTCATTGATCAACACATTTCAAAATAAACAAAGCTCTTTATTAATGCCCTATTCATTGTAGGACCACTCAACATACATGGCACAATCTCATCAGTGTTATGTGACAGTCTCAAGGAAGCATCCATTAATCATCTATTATCCTGTCTTGCCACTGCACTGCTCCAGCTGGGGAGTTGCACCAGTGTCTCAAGAGGTTGCGCTGCTTCTTCCCTTCATGTGAAGCTCTATTGGGGCCTTGTACATCCACAGTGTCTATCAGGTTTTGTCCTTGCCTCCATTCACCAGGCTCCATGTCCCCATTTCCTTGTTGACGGTCCACAAGTCTCTTCTGCAACACTGAGTAATATGCGCACATGAGATTGTGCAGGATGCAGCAAGCTTCCACGATGCTCCTCAGAGTCTGTGGCTCATGCTGCATGGTGGTGAGAAGTACCTGGAACCTGTTGGCCAGGATGCCAAGGGCGTTCTCCACCACCCGTCTTGCCCTGGACAGCCTGTAGTTGAAGATCCTCTCTTCACAGGTGAGGTATCTTGAACTGTACAGCTTCATGAGGTAGATTCTGAGGGAGAAGGCATTATCACCAATGATGAAGTAGGGCACATCTTGTGTTTCATTGGGTAGGGGGTCTGGATCTGGAAAACCCATGATGAGGTTGCGTTCCAGCCCATCCTTGAGGTCACTAGTGTTGTATACCTGGCCATCTGAAGCTGACCCGTTGCCTGAAATATCGATGTAGATGAACTTGTAGTCAGCATCAACCATGGCAAAGAGGATGATACTGAAGAAGCGCTTATAGTTGAAATAATTGGACCCTGAGTTGGCTGGAGCTTTGCAGGCCACGTGCTTCCCATCTATGGCTCCAACAGTGTGGGGAAAGTTCCACCTCTGATACCATTCTTCTGCAAGTTTTCTCCAGCCTTGTTCAGTGGTGGGGCATTTGAGGAGCTTCTCCATGTATTCTTCGATGATGGCCTGCACCATGTCTCTGACCACTTTGTTGATGCTGTTGTGTGGCACCCTCCAGGCATACTGCATGTTTCTGTATGTGATTCCAGAGTCAGTGCCACCTTCAGCCTAGGGTCCAGGTTGGCACGGAAGTTGGTGCTCGGCTTGGTCAACCTGGGTCTCAGACGCTCTACAACTTCATCAAACATGGCTGGTGGCATCCTCATGAAGTGATGGAATGCACGAGGGTCTTCATTCCTCAGCTCCACCCTCAGCTGGTCATAGACTCCAAACTCCATTCTTCTCACAATCCATCCTCAGACCCACACAGCTCTTGGACGTCTCCTTCTTCTCCTTCTGTATAAAAGGTGAAATGTCTGAACAGGTTTTGGTTCTGGTGATGAATGAGCGCAGTTACCATATGGACTGTGTCATGATCCCCATGGTGGAGAACAATTGATGATGTGGAAGACCAAGACCAAGGGTGAAGAGGTCTGTGCACCACGTCTGTTGGACTCATACTGAGATCTAGATGATTTTCTCCCCCTTTTTATAGGAAATATCAGTAGTCCGCTAGGTGTCCTTCTACATACTGTAGACATACTGCAGACATCCTAAATATCTGAGATACATCCCAGATACAAACGTTTTGTCTATTTTAATCCTTTATATATGAGATGCATACGCTTACATCCTTTCTATTTCCGTGCTACTAATGCTGTATAGACGTTCGGTGTACCCTTCGTTTCCTCCCTCTTTCCTTTTTCAGCTGCAGTGGATATGAGTTGAGGGGAAGGCCAGAGGATGCAGAGAGGATACAGCAGATGTTTAACGGATGATAATGGACATAGAACGTTTGTTGCCCATATATGCCACGGATGTACATCATACGTGGTGGAAAGTTCATCCATTCACAAAGTTTTGTGCAGCTCAAAACTTCTTGCGCGGATGAAATCTCAGTGGATGGATGCTCGTGGGATAGAGCGTATGAAACACGTATGCAGTGAGTACACAACTGATGCATAGCATTTTCTAACGGATGGCATGCTTTTTTTAATGTTTTACATCCTCTTTGCATCCGTTAGTGCAGTGGGACAGGGGTTAAGATGGAACAGCTTTTTGTGGAACACCCAGCTTAATCAAGCTGCTGGCAGCCCAGGTGGTTCAGGTCCAAGTTCATGCTCTACATCTTCCCCGGAAGAAATGGCCTGTGGCTGTGCCTGATAAATTCGATGATAACCAATTTCCACTTTTCTTTGGACAATGCCAGCTGTTTATCAGCCTGAGAGCAGAAGACTTCTCCACTGACTGGGATAAAGTTAATGATTAACCTTCTCTCTGGCACTATGGCTTGCTAGGCCATGCCCCTGCTGATCCAGACTTTTCCTTTGCTGGATGATTTCAGGGGGTTTTGTGACCATCTCCGGTTGATATATGAGGATCCCATTAAGGCACAGACCACTACCTAATGTCTGAAGACCCTGAAGCAGGGCTGGTGCCCTCTGCAGGAATATATCTGTGAGTTTTGGCTGCTTAACCAAGATTCGGCTTGGAATGAAGCTATTCCCATGAACACATTCCAGGATGAGTTGTCGGAGGAGTTGCAGGATGAATTGGTTTAGGTAAATGTTCTTCCAACTTTCAATGTGTTGGTCCTTCTTTGCCTTTGGATTGATGATCGGTTGCAGAGACCGGAAGTCACCATGCCTCCCAGGAGACCTGGGTGGTCCTAGCTGTGCACAAGACCCCAGTTCCATAGGAGAAGCCCATGGAACTAGGTGCAGCCAGACCTCAGCTGTTGTTGATCAAGAAAAACAAACAGTGCTCAGGAGGGTTGTGTTTTTATTGCAGGGAATCTAGGCATATGGTCGCACTTGTCCTAAGAAGTGAGGAGCATTGGCCACTGGGCTTGCCCCACAGTCACAGAAATTCCTGTCAGGAAACACCCTGAGCCCTATCTAGGGGAAACCTTGGTTTAGGTGTACACCAGCACCAAGTCTTGCCCAGTGGACATGACCCCCGGGTCCCCTGGAATTTGATCCTGGTGGCACAAGTATTCCTGTCCAGTAGTCCATAGGAAATTCTGGCTCATGCCCTGGTGGATACCAGGGCCACAATGAACTTTATGGTCATGGCATTTGCAGCTAAATATGCAGTACTTCATTATCTGGTGGATCCTCCTCTGCTCATGGAGACCATTGATGGCCAGGTGCTTCTGTCGGGGCCTATTAAGGCAACCACGCAACCCTTGCACTTGACTATCAGCTCTCATGAGGAAGTAATCCAGTTTTATATTACCTCCCACCTGCATTTCCCCATTGGGCTTGCTTGGCTCCAGATGCACGATCTGCAAATTTACTGGTCCCAGAACCTCATCACTTTCCCAAGCCTGCAATGCATGGACCACACCCACCAAGTCTGAGCTGGCCAGTTGCTGAGTCTACCCAGGATGTCTTTGCTCTTGACCTACAGGATTTTGCAGATGTCTTCAGCAAGCAGGAAGTGGACCAAATGCCCCTCCATCAGCCATACAACTGCCCCATTGATTTGCTGCCAGATGCACCAGTCTCAGCGGAGCGTTTGTATTCAATGTCAGACCCTGAACTGGTCACATTGCAGGTCTTTCTAGACAAAAATCTGTCTCTTTCTAGACAAAAATCACCATCACCATCTATCCCTGTCTTGTTTGTAAAGAAGAAGACCGGCAACTTAAAGCTTTGTCGTGATTATTGCAAGTTAAACCCCATCACAGTGTGCAATCTGTATCCCCTGCCCCTGATTTCTGAACTATTGGAATGGCTCCAAGAGGCTACCCTTTTCACCAAGTTGGACCTGTGGGAGGCTTATAATTTAATTCAGATCCACCCCAGAACTGAATGGAAGATTGCGTTTGGCACCAGGTATGGACATTTTGACTATACTGTTATGCCATTTGGGTTAATCAATACTCCCACTGTCTTCTAATGTTTTATGAACAACATCTTCTGGGACCCCTTGGATCAGTTTCTTTTAATTTACCTTGACAATATTTTGATCTACTCTTCCTCTACGGAGAGTCACCAACAACACCTATGCCTGGTTCTGCAAAAGCTCCAAGAGAACCATTTGTATGCAAAATTAGAAAAATGCCATTGTTTTTCAGACCACCATTGAGTTCCTTGGGCATCACATTCCCTCTCCTGAGGGCATTGCGATGGAACCGAGCAAGGTCAAGTTTCTGCACAGTTGGCAACCTCCTCGGCGAGTGAAGGATGTCCAGTGACTTCTCAGGTTTGCCAATTATTTGGACCTTCATCCCGGTTTCGCTTACCTGACCGTACCCCTCACTCGGCTCTTACAGAAAAAGGTCCTGTTTTGGTGGAGTACTCCTAAGCAACAGGCATTCCAGGCTTTGAAACAGGCATTCATGTAAGAACCTATCTTGAAGCATTCCAACCCACACCATCCATTTGTAGTGGAAGCAGATGTGTCTGATGCTGTGGTCAGATTGGTGTTACTCCAGGCTCATGCATCTGGTGGTACCCTATTCCCTTGTGTGTATTATTCACAGAAGCTCAATTTTTCCAAGCACAATTATATCATCTGGGAGAAGGAGCTACTGGCCATTAAAATGGTGTTTGAGACCTGGAGGAGGCATGACAAATTGAAGTCTGGATAGACCACAAAAACCTGGAGTTCCTGTAGACTGTCTGGAAACTGAACGAACATCAGATTTAGTGGTCCCTTTTCTTTGCCTGGTTTAATTTCTGCATCACCTACATCCCAAGTGGTTGCAACCAAAAGGCGGATGCTCTCTCACAGAAACTGTAGTATTCCCGTTCTGAAGACCAGCTCCTGCTCCAAATGGTTCTACATGTAGAGTCTTTCTCCATGGTTCAGGAGCCAGTTGACTTATGAGCTCAGATATGGGGAGCTCAGCTGCATGACTCTTGGGTGGAGCAATGGAAGGAAGAGATGGGGCTTGCTTCTCCATGGACGTTCACCAAGGGACTCTTGCAGTACAAGACAGGCTATATGTGCCCATGGGGTTGCTCCGGGGACTGTGTTATGACTCTCACTGTGTTATGATAATCTGATGGCAGGGCACTTCGGCCTCTTCAAAACCTTGAATCTGATTTCTCGTACCTTCTGGTGGCCCCGACTATGACACAATGTCCAAACTTATGTCACATCCTGTGTATGATGCCAGCGAGCCAAATCAGCAATGGGTGGTCCCCCAGGGCTGCTCCAGCCATTGTTGACATTGGAGAAACCCTGGGGCACCATTTCCATGGGCTTCTTTATGGACCGTCTTCTGGATTTATGACCATGTTCATGGTGGTGGACATGTTGACAAAGATGCTGCATGTCATTCCATATCATGGTTTACCCATGGCTCATGCAACTGTCTGCATGTTTATCCAACATGTTTCCCAGATAGATGACCTACCTGATAAGGTCATTTTGGACAGAGGGGCTCAATTTACAGCCCAGTTCTGGAAAGGGTTGATGATAGCCTTGGATGTGAAAATCTGCCTGTCATTGGCACCTCATCTGGAGACCGATGTTGGGACAGGAATGTAATTGGGATCATGGAGCAATACCTGTGATGCTTTGTGAACCAGAAGCAGGACAATTGAATGGATTATCTGGCAGTAGTGGAATTTGCATTCAACAATTTACAGCACACCTCCATGCAAATGACTCCTTTCTTGGCTAATGTGGGGTATCACCCTCAGTTCTTTCCCCTCATGCAACTCAACTCACCAATTCCAGAGGCTAATGATTATCTGTCCAAGTTACAGACTGTCCATCAATTGGTGCAACGGCATCTGGAAAAAGCCAAGGATGACTATAAGAAATTGAGGACTGGACCGGCAAGTGCCACCACCATTGGCTGTGGGAGATCAGGAATGGTTGTCCATCAAGCACCTTCTATCAAACCAGCCAGTCAAGAAGTTAGACTACCAGTACCTTGGCCCATTCCCCATTGAAGCAGTCATCAACCTGGTCGCCTACTGCCTGACATTGCCACACTCAATGCAAGTCCATTCGGTCTTTCAGCATTCCCTCCTTGTTCCCAAATGGCCGACCTGTCCACTCCTCCAACTTGACTATCCCTAGCCAGCACCATATGATGGAGATGGGCTATCCGAGTAGGAGGTTGCCAGCATTCAGGACTCCTGGTGGTTGCAAGGATGGTTCCAGTATCTGATTGAATGGAAGTGTTATGGGCTGGAAGATTTCACCTGGGAGGATGCTACCTCCATGCATACACCTACTATAGTGCAGGCCTTCCATGACCAATTCCCATCCTGGCCACACCTGGATCATCAGACCTGAGGAAAGGGCCCTGTGGTGAGGGATAGTGTTGTGGCCTATCAACAGCTGACGAAGCTGGAAGCAGAGTTATACAGCAAGGAGATTGGGGAGGAATCTGGGCCAGTCCTGGAGGCTGAGGAAGGCTCAGACAAGGGCTCTGCATCAGAGGCAAGGATGGGGCCATGGCAGACTGGCAGTCATCATCTGCCTTTGGGCTCAGACAGCAGTGAGGCGGGGGAGGCTTCTGGAACTGCACATGCCCCCAGCCTGTTCCCAGGCATGTGAACAGGCATGTTCCCAGCCTGCACATACACAGAGCTTCCAAAAGGAATAAACAATTAAGAACTCAGGGTTGATGTGGGAGTAAGACCACAGGTGGACGATGAACGGTCCCTCCCATAAATATTAAAAGAGGAGCAAAAGGGGAGGCAGCTTTTGCAGGAAACAATTCTTTCATTCATTTGTTCGATCCTTACGAAGATCAGTCTGTGTCATTGGCTGAATGTGAATGCAATAAATTCACATTCATTTAATAAAAAAGGTTTTGCCAGGACTTGGAGTTTGCTTAGTGCTTTTTGGAGAAGCCTAGGACAGAAAAATAGTCCACTTTATCAAATGCATTGCTGAAGTTGAAGTATGCTATGTCCACAGTATTTCACTGATCTACTAATTTAGTCACTATGTTGAATAATGAAATAAGATTGGTTTGGCATGAACTGTTTTTACCAAACCCATCCTGACTGCTAGTTATTATTGTTAAGCCTGGGTTCCCCAACCAGGGTTAGGTAGACAAGCTAAAC
>BLBF01000019.1:2568590-2624933 GCA_015471245.1 Laticauda colubrina | reverse complement strand
CTGGACTTGCTCGTCCTGCTCGTCCTGCTCGTGCTCCTGGTCTTGCTCGTCCTGCTCGTCCTGCTCGTGCTCCTGGTCCTGCTCGTGCTCCAGGTTCTGCTCGTGCTACTGCTGCTGGGGCTGCTGGGGCTCCTGGTGCTTACTCTGGTGCTGCTGATCCTGGTCCTGCTGATCCTCCTCCTGCTGCTGCTGCTGCTGCTGATGATGATGATCCTGCTGCTGCTGCTGCTGATGATGATGATTATGATCCTGCTGGTGCTGCTGATGCTGCTGGTGTGGAGGAGCAGCCACTACCACCTGGGAGCCCCTCTGATGAGGGCCCATCTGGTCCTGCCAAAGGGAGGAAGAGGCATATGCGGGGATGGGAGAGGAGGCAATACTTCATCGAGGAGGAACACGAGGATGAGGTGCTGGAGTGGCTGAGAGAGAATGACTATCTGTGGCAGAAGGGACACTGGCTGTACAGGGACACCAAAAGGCAGCAGGCTGCTTGGAGAGAGAGGGCGGAGAGTATGGGTTACACTTCAGAGGTGTTCCTCGGCTGGTGGAAGCACATGCACACCTGGTACGGGAAGCTGCACCTGAAGAAATCTGGCCAGGCCGTGGCCAAGCTGACGGTCAGAGAGACCTACGTCATGGCCAAGTGCAGCTTCTTGGAGGGTGAGATCCGCCACCGAGGAGCAGCCCTTCTCACAACCCTCTCTCTCAGGCAGCAAGTCAGCTCTTGTCTCCAGGCAGGTTTCTGTGGAGCGTGCCACAACGGAGAACCCCCCGACAGCTGTTCTAAGCGTGGCGGAGCACGTGGAGGACTCCCTGGCGCAGTGGGAGAAAGGGGATGGCACTTCCATCACAGCCCAACCCACATCCACCCCCAGCTCCACCTCCACAGAAAGGCAGAGAGCCAGACAGGAGGGACAGAGCCACACTGTCCTGCTGGAGATAAGAGACACCATCAGGAGCAGCATAGATATTCTCTCTCAGCTGGTACACACCGACTCCTCATCATCCAACCGCAAGCCCTTCCTCACCTATGTGAACCAGACCCTCATGGACATGGCGGAACCCCAGTACCAGGTGGTGAAGGACAGGATCACCGATCTGCTTCACAACCCTCCAGATCCAGATGAACCTGCTCTCACCCAGTCCAGGTCTGCTCCTCCACCCCAGGTGAAGTCCCTCCCATTCCAAGGCTTTCCACAGGCCCTCACCTACCAGGGCTATGGATACCAGGAGGTCTGGCAGCACAGGCAGCAGCCCTTCCCAGTCCAGGCACAGGTTCATCGGACGCCACCATTGCCACCGGTTCCACTGATGCCACCGATGTCACCCATGCCACTGCTGCCACCCAAGCCACCGATGCCACCCATGGCAGTCCTCACCCAGCTGCAGACCAGACAGCCCCACTACACTACTCCTTCCTCCACCCCACAGCCAAGCCCGGCCTCAGTACATCTTTCGTCGGTACTGGGGCTGACACCCCATTGCAAGGAGGAAGGAGCTCTCAACATCACGGGGCTGAGCCAGCTGTCTGAGAGCTTCCTCAACACACCATCCCCTGTTGTCCTCTCAGGGCCAGGCACCCCAGTGGTGCTTCAGACCAGTACTCCAGCAGCAGCCACCTCCACAGCACCGGGACTCTTCACCCCTGAGACTGGGCACACCTTTGAGTGACAGAGAAGAGTGCCAGAGACTGGGTGGCTACTTATAGACTTTATTTGGACACTTGACTTGGGTCATTTTTCTTTTACAGCTTGTTATTAATAAAGTTTATCTTTGCTTCACACACCTGCTTCATTTATTTTTGTAAATAAAGTCTTGGGGGAAACTTTTAGAAATGGTTTAAGCCTTTGCCTGCTTGTGGGATGGGTAAGGATAGCAGTGGGATGGGCAGGGATACCTTTGGGATTGGTAATAGCTGTGGGATGGGCAGGGATACCTTTGGTATGGGTAATAGCTGTGGGATGGGCAGGGATACCTTTGGGATGGGTTAAGATAGCTGTAGGATTAATAAACCTCCAGTGCAAGCATAGTGGGACTGTATGGTCCACCCTCCCAGCTGTTACACATATGGCCCTTTATTATCAATAACAATTTATTCATTGATCCACACATGTCAACATAAACACAACTCTTTATTAAACGCCCTGTTCATTGTAGGGCCACTCAACATACATGGCCCAATCTCATCAGTGTGATGAGACAGGCTGAAGGAAGCATCCATTAATAATCTATCATCCTGTCTTGCCACTCCACTGCTCCAGCTGGGGAGTTGCACCAGTGTTTCAGGAGGTTGCGCTGCTATTTCCCTTCATGTGAGGCTCTGTTGGGGCCTTGCACATCCTCAATGTCTATCAGGTTTCACCCTTGCCTCCATTCCCCAGGCTCCATATCCCCATTGCCTTGTTGGAGGTCCATGAGTCTGTTCTGCAAGACTGGGTAGTGGGTGCGCATGAGATTGTGCAGGATGCAGCAAGCTTCCATGATCCTCCTCAGGGTCTCTGGGCAATGTTGCATGGTGGTGAGAAGTACCTGGAACCTGTTGGCCAGGATGCCAAAGGTGTTCTCCACCACCCGCCTTGCCCTGGACAGCCTGTAGTTGAAGATCCTCTCTTCATGGGTGAGGAGTCTGGAAGTGTAAGGCTTCATGAGGTAGGTTCTGAGGGAGAAGGCATCATCCTCCATGATGAAGTCGGGCACATCTTGCGTGTCGTTGGGCAGGGGGTCTGGATGTGGGAAGCCCATGATGTGGTTGCGTTCCAGCCCCTCCTTGAGATGACTGGCGTTGTATACCTGGGCATCTGAAGCTGACCCGTTGCCTGAAGCATCGATGTACATGAACTTGGAGTCAGCATCAACCATGGCGAAGAGGATGATGCTGAAGAAGCCCTTGTAGTTGAAATAAGTGGACCCCGACTTGGCTGGAGCTTTGCAGGCCACGTGCTTGCCATCTATGGCTCCAACGGTGTGGGGGAAGTTCCACTTCTGATACCACTGCTCTGCAACTTTCTGCCATCCTTCTTCAGTGGAGGGGCACTGGAGGAGCTCCTCCAGGTATTCTTCGATGATGACCTTCACCACTTTTCTGACCACAATGCTGATTGTGTTGTGTGGCACCCTCCAGCCGTACTGCATGCTCCTGTAGGTGGTCCCTGAGGCCAGCTGGCGCAGAGTCAGTGCCACCTTGCGCCCAGGGTCCAGGCTGCACTGGAAGTTGGTGCTCTGCTTGGTCAACCTGGGTGTCAGCCGCTCCACAACTTCGTCAAACATGGCTGTAGGCATCCTCATGAAGTTCTGGAATGCACGAGGGTGTTCGTTCCTCAGCTCCACCATCAGCTTGTTATGCAGTCCGTACTCTGCTCTTCTCCTGATCCATCTTCGGACCCAGACGCTTCTTGGCTGCCTCCCTTTCTTCCCGTAGAACAGTTGAAAGAGCCTGTAGATGGCTTTGCACTGTTGCAGAATGATGGTGGCTACCAAAAAGAATGTGTTACGATCCATGGTGGACATGAGTGGATGCTGTGGAAGAGCAAGAGGCAGATGAAGGCTGCAGAGGTCTGCACAGCAGGGCTGCTGGTCTGAAAGTGAGATCCAGGTGAGTTGCTCTCCCTTTTTATAGGCAATATAGGTTTTCCCCTATGTGTCCTTTTGCATCCTCTAGGCATCCTCTAGACATCCTTAATATCCGAGATAGGTCCCCTCTGCGAATGTTTTTTCCGCTTTAAATACTTTCTTTGCGAGCTGCATCCTCTTTCATCCTTTCTCCATCCTTGCTACTTACACTGCGTGTCCGTTCCGCGTCCGTTCCACTTTCTCCCTGTGTCCACTTTCTGCTGGAGCGGATTTGCGTTGCGCAGATGCGCAGCGGATGCCTAGCAGATGTAGCAGACGCGTAACGGATGCTGCCGGATGCAGAATGGATTTTCCCTGTATGCGTAGCGGATGCAGAATGGACATGTTGGATACATTTTCCGCTCAAAAAGTTTTGAGCAGCTCAAAACTTTTTGAGTGGATGGAACCTCAGTCGACGGATGCTGGACGGATAGAGAGGAAGAAAAACGGATGCAGTGAGTACAGAACGGTTGCATCGCATTAACCAATGGATGGCAAGTATTTCTCTCTGTTTTACATCCTCTTTCCATCCGTTGGTGCAGTGTGACATGGCCTTTAGATGTGGCTCTGTATTAAGCTCTGCAGCTCTGAGTCTGTCTATTGAAGATGAAACTACTTTTCTTCTCTTGCTTGCCTGCTGAACTTAGTAAATGAGAAACTAACTTGCTTGCTGAAGACTGGAGCTCTGCTACTGAAGTTACTTGCAATATGTTTCTGTCTGAGTTTGCTTCATGTTGGAGAAATCTACAACTGGTTTGTAAAATCTACTTATTATGTTTATGAAGATGTTAAATAAAACATCAGCCAGCTGTGTTTATTTTTCTGGCACTGAATTAACGCTGCAAATCTCTGAATATCTTTTATCTGCTGAATCATGAATTGCCAATTTACCTAACTAACTAATGCAATCTGTTTTTCTGATGTGCCTCATGATACTCCAATACATCTATTACTGTCCTTCTATTGTTTTTTGTTTCTCCTGTTGGTAAAATGCCTTTTTGGTCTGGATATATTTTATTACTCATTATTTTTTTCATTCTTTCAACCATTATATTCATAAATATTTTGTAGTCGGCGTTTAATAAAGAGATTGGTCTATAATTTCTTATCTGTTTGTTATCTGTGCCTTCCTTCAGTATTAGTGTAATGTACGCTTCTCTCCACAATTCTGGTAGCTTTGCCTTTATTAATATCTCGTTATAAACTTCCAAAAGTACCAGATCGAGTACTTCTCCTAGACTTTTATATAGACTTCTTCTGGTAGGCCATTTGTTCTGGCATTTTATTATTTTTTTGCTTTTGGATTGCCTCTTTTAATTCTTCTTTAGTAATGTCCTTATTTAACATTGCCCCTTCTTCTTCCGTTAGAGCTGGCACGGGGGTCTCCTAAATTTTTTTTTTATTTTCTCATCTATAATTTCCTCTTGTTCATGAAATTCCTAGGAAATTTTTTGTGATATTTCTTTTTTATTTTCCATATTGTATTGTAAATTCCCCTCATTATCCTGAAATTGCTGAATTCTTCTTTTTTTCTTTTTCCTTTCTTAATCTATAAGCAAGCCACCTCCCCAGCTTGTTCGCATTTTCAAACTGGTTTTGTTTTGTAAATTTCAAAGTTCTTTTCCTGTTCTAACATATTTAATTTCTGTTTGGCTAGTATGTGTTTACCTATGAGCTGCTCATTTCCTGGTTTAATTTGCAATTGTATTTCCAATATTTAAATCTCATTCTGTAATGTGTTGCATTATTTTTATTTTCTTTTTTTAGCATTATATGCTATCGTTAATCCTCTTATGTAGGCTTTCATTGCATCCTACAAGTTCTGTAAAGATGTATGATATTTTGTATTATCTTTAAAAAATAGTTCTATACTTTTATTATTCTCCCAGGGTATTCTTTTTCTTTCAGAATTTGTGAGTCCAACATCCATCTCCCTCTTTTCCTTTGTTCTCCCTTCCATATTACTATTAGGGGATTGTGGTCTGCCCACACATTTGGTACAATTTCTGTTGATTCTATATATATTTGCTAGTGCCTTGCTTATCCAGGCCATGTTAATTCTCAACCATGATTTATGGGGATTAGAATAAAAGATGAACCGACTTTCTTTTGGATAATGTGTTCTCCAAATATCTATTAAGTTTGTTCTTTTACCATATCAAAAAAAGATTTTGGGAGAGTATTCTTTTTCTTTTTAGTTCCTTGATTACTGCTATAATCCTTTTTTATGTCTATGATTGCGTTTAAGTCACCTATCATACATATATCCTCTTTACCTGTTTCTATTATTTTCTCATGAACTTTCTTGTAATAATTTTCTTGTTGGCTATTGGATGCATATATAGCGACTAATAATATACTTCTCTGTTTGCATAACACTTCTATCATCAATATTCTATCTGTTAAATCTGCATATATTCATGCTGCTTTTATTCCTTCTCTAATATATACTGCTATCCTTCTTTTTATACTGCCAAAGCTACATGAAGATTTTCAAATTGTTTATGTTGTAATTATTTTTTTATCCTGATTTTTGATGTGTACCTCCTGGAAGCACACAATGTCCATCTCTTGTTTTACCAATTTCTTAAAAATTTGATTCTGTTTAATTTGAGAGTTAAGTCCATTTATATTTAAAGATAGTATTTTCAACTTATTTTCCATTTTCCTTCTTTTATACCACTCACTGTTTCCTATTGTTCTTTGTGTCTCTTTGAGCTCTTGTTCTTCCTCTTCCCTCTACTTGCAGTTCTTCTTCTTCTCCTCTCTTTTTCTCTTCTTCCTGGTCTTTGTCTTTCCTTTCCTGTTGTTGGTCTTCTTTGCTTGTCAGCTCCAGCTCCTCCCTACTACTGCCTGTTTCTTCTATGCCTATCAGTTGGTCATGGAGATCTTATGCTTTATCCAGGGTATCTATTTTAATTTTTCCCCTGCCATGACACCAACATCCCTTCTGGTGTTATCCATCTAAATAATATGTTATTTATATATATTGAGTAAGGCTGCTAAGAAACAATAATCTTTTCTTTGCTCATGGACTCTTTTTAGGATCTGTTTTAATGTGATTATTTCCTTGCCTTTATAGGTCATTGGCTTATCCCTAGTTATGTTATATATAATGTCTCATACTTTTTTCCAAGCAAAACGCACATGGACTTCCTTTGGCAATCTATATCATTTAACATAATTCATATATACTCTATAGACCTCATCCAGCTCTTTTATTATCTCTCTTTTGTCTCTCTGGAGCATCTCTGCTATTATTTCTGCCATTATTATTGCCAGGTCTTCCTCCTTAGTTTCCACTACATTTTGAAATCTCAGGTCGAATGAGGCTCTATCCATTTCCAACTGGATCAATGAGTCTTCTACTTTCTTATCTCATTCTTTCATCCTCTTCTTTTTTTGGGGGGGGTCCTTTTCTCAATCATTTGTATTCATTGATTGGTCTTTTGTATTGCTTCTTGAATTAGGTCCACTTTCTCATCCAGCTTCTGAATATCATTGTTTACTTTTCTCTTAAGTTCCTCCATTTCTATTTTCATTTCTCCGTGGTTTCTTGTCATGCTTTTTTGTAGTTTCACCATCATTTCTTGTATTGATAATAATGGCCTGCATGGTCTGCATGTTCAGCATGGGGTTTGACTTTTCTGTTGCAAACATTCCTTCTGCTGACCTTTGATTTACCAGGGATGCTATCACTGCAGTTGTTGTTGGAGTGGCTTTCTTCCCAGCTTTCACCATGGTAGTCGTAATGCTTGTCATTTCCTATAATATTCTGTATTGCTCTCCTAATATTCTTTCTATCTTTTCCCAAACCACCATTCAATTTTCTCCTAATTTTCTTTCCTTAAATTCTGTATCTGCATATATGCTGTAATATAATCTACAATCATATGTATCGTATTATGTTCTAGATGTTCCAAATATTAATTGAGCAACACAGTCTTCTAAATCAGTCCCTGCAGCAGTAACAATTATTATAACACTGTAGACACTTATATACACCCTATCTGATAATTAATTGGTAGATTAAATAGTTAATTAATTAATTTGATTTATAAAATTATAAATTATTCTCTTAATTTATTCCACTCTAATTATAAATATATCTAAATTTAAATAAATCTTTAATATCAATAAAGAATAAAAAGAAAAGGGAAAAAAGAGAGGAAAAGGCAATCAATATAATGAATAAATATGTATATAACTTTCACTGATTTTCAATCAATATAGTACTTATAAATTAGGTATGATTATATCTTTAGTTCACAGTATCATCAATAGTACTATAATTATATATCTTTAAGTTTCAATCAATATGTAATTATATAAATTTAAATATTTTTATCAATAAAAATATAGATATATTAGAGAAAGAAAAAAATCAATATAATTATAAATATAAATATGGTTATCAGTATAAAGAATTAACTATAAAAAGAAGTAAATGTACATATAGAGTTTCTGTTGAAATATATTTTAAAGGGTTCCAGATAAGTTACAAGTTTTTGAGTCTTACTGTGGAGCTGAATGAGTTAACAGCTGCCTTTTTTCATTTTCAAAATGCCTGCCCTGTGAAACTTGCACTGTCACTCTCCTATACTTAGTTTTTCTTCCTGTTTCTTTTCTTTCTTCCACTGTTGGAATACCAGTTGCTTGGAAAGACAAAGAAGTTCAGTAGCTCTGTTCTAATCACACCACTCTCTTTTCTTCATGCAGCTTACTCTCAATTACTTTCAATTTCACTCACTTCTTCATTCTCTCTCCTTTTCACATTGCTGGCTCAGTGTTTCACTCTCCTCCTTCTCCACTCTCCTCTTCATTTTTATTGTTCATTTGCCATTCAGAGCTTTTGCTTTCTCTGTCATTCCTCTGAGCTTACCCTCACCGACAATCTAACAGCTCACTATTTCTCTGCTCCTACCACTCAGACAGCACCATTCACCCTCTTTGCTTCCTTCTTTTTTGTTGTGGCATGTCAGGTCTCTGAGTCAGCCATTAAGACCAGCCTCTTTAGCTCTGGACTCAAGGATTTCCTCTCAGCATAGTTGGAGATCGCACTTCTCTGCGTCACCTCCTAAGTTTCCCCTCTCTTTCGCCATTCCCCCCAGGACTGATCCTCACCTCAGATGTCCATCGGACAGCTGAAAATTGGCAATGGGGAATGGAGCACAGTTTCTTTGTGCCACCAAGAACACACGTCACCACCGGAAGTAACGGTGCTATATTTTTTATTAAGGTCTAGAATAAAGAACAAAAAATCATAAGACTGGAAGAGTCAAAAAGGTACATCTGCATATAATACCTAATTTATTACTGTGCAGCATATTCCCAATCTCATTTACCCTTCTGATGTGTGCATTTCAACTCCCAGAATTCCCTATCTTTTGCTTTTGTTGAGTATTCTGGGACTTGAAAGTCCAAACAACAGGAAATTGCTTGGTAGGCACTGGTCTTTTAGTGTTTCTTTTTTTTATTTTTTAAAAATACTTTATTAAACATATTTACCCAATTACAATAAAACAAAACATTCCACTTATTGTAACATGAGCAAAGCAGCGTTCACTCAATTTGACACCTCTCAAATTATGTAAAATGTATAATTATACACACTTATTACATTGATATGTAACACAGATTTTCATCCAAATAATATATTATAAAAGTATACCTAATTGCAAGGAATATTATTAACTTCCATCATACCTTCTTATTTATCTTTCTTCTTTTTATTTCCTGTCTACCTTCCAACCAGCTATACCATAAGTTCCAGATCTTGTAGTACTCTGTCTCCTCTTTGTTTTTGAGTTCCATTGATAACCTGTTCATTTCTGCACATTCCAAAGTTTCCTTTATAATCATAAAGTTGGGGAGAATATTTTCACATTTCCAATTTTGGGCATAAGGAGTATAATATATAGCAGTTTTTTGCTTATTTTTTGTTTTAAAATCAGTAATATAAATATCTCTGGTTTCAACTCGATTTTTATTTTTGTAATTTCTTCCAGCCAATTTTTAATTTTTCGCCAATATTTTTTTATTTTTGGGCAGGTCCACCACATGTGGTAGTAGATTCATAGGCACGTGGCCACATTTCCAACATCTTGCTGAATTATTGGGGAACATTTTTGTAAGCCTCGTTGGTGATAAATGCCAGTGATAAAATATTTTATATAAATTCTCCTTTTACGTTGCTGATAATGTTAATTTATAATTTGTTTCCCATAAGCTTTCCCAATCTTCCAAATTAATACTATATCCAAAAGTTTTGGCCCAGGTTATCAATGTTTCCTTCACTGTTTCTTCTTCCATCTTTACCTTAACAAATACTTATATGAAACCACTATGCAAAGATCCCAGTCTGGATGTCAACCATGGAAGCTATGGTATATCTGAATGTGCTAAATTTAAATAAGGCAGTGAGTTATAAAGAACTACTAGATGAACAAGGGAAATTAAAATCTAAGCAGGAGTTTGAATTACAAGGAATACAGGTAGATTGGTGGCCATACCTACCAATCCAAACCAGATATAAGAAAAATACAGAACAATATGGATATATTTGGACCAACAATTTTACAGAGGGCAGAGGTAAAATTTTACAGAGGGCAGAGGTAAAAATGATCAGCAAAATGTTTGAGTATTTGTTAAGGTATTAGATGGAAGAAAAAACAGTGAAGGAAACAATGATAAACTGTCCCAAAAATTTTGGATATAGTATTAATTTGGAAGATTGGAAAAGCTTATAGGAAACAAATTATAATGTTTCTTTCAATTATTCACTACTAAACTTCAAACAACTCTTTGTAATTTTCCAGTGTAAACAAAACAAAAATAAGCAAAGGGGAAAAAGAATTATAACTACATGTCTGTATTTAGGATTAGGATCATATGTTAGTAATGATAGTCACCTAACAGTTGGGTTGGCAATATATAAACCAGAATAGTCATTTAATACTGTTGTATCTCTAAGAGAATGTTGTAATTGTGTTTGGCTGAGGTTCCTCCAACAGTCATAAGATGGAGCCAGAAACCTGGTTTGTTCTTTTTTGCCTTTTTCCTGATCATCATTCTGCTTGAATTGCTGTGAGTCTTGCAACTATTCACAAACTCTGTTTACTCAACTTTGTTTATGATACTGGTAAAGAAAAGGACTTTGTTTTTGGATTATCGCTGGACTGATTATTTTGAATACTAACTGCTTTAACTACGTATGATTTGGACTGTTAGACTTTTTTTACCCGTTTACAGGAAGTAAAAATTACATTTTACTATTCAGTGTATCTGTGGGCTGGTTGTGTGTTATTCATCATCATTCTCACAATGTTTCCCTGAGTGCATTCATTCTCCAAATGGGGAATACCTCAACACCATATATTTATTCAAATTGAAGAAATCCATTTCTTGGCTTCCGGCAGTGATGCCTTGGTGAAAGGGGTGAAGGAGAGCAGTCTCTGTCTCTGTATCCCATTTTTTCACTTTTGAGGACCTTTCGGGGCGTGAGGAGCCTGGAGAGCCAAGTGGAAAAGAGAGGAAGCCTGGAAGACGGCGAGGTGAAACGCAATAGCCAGCAGGCAAGAAGGGAAACCCCTGAAAGTGAAAGTGTCTGTCATTTTATTATGGCAGACTTGAGGCCATGGCTGAACCATGAATGAGGAGGAAGTGAGAAGATTATCAACCAAAAGTGTCATTGAAGTTAAAATCCCAAAGTTGCAATGGTGATGATTTGCCAAAAGTAACTTTGAACCTGTTTCTGAGGAAAAAAGAGCTCTGGTGGGGGGGGGGGGTAACCCCATAGTACAGGAGGTGAGAAAACAAGAAAGAGCTGTGATTCAGGACTTCTTACAAAAGGAAAGAGATTGCAGGAGAGGGGGTATAAGCTGGAAGTGAATAGTTCTAGGAAGCTGAAAGGTGGAGATTGAAATAAGATGAGAACTGGTGGGAGAAGAAGAAAATCCAGGGAAGCCAGAGGAGGAGGTGGTGAAAAGAAGGTGATAAGGGAGAGACGATTGTCTTCTCTCTGCTTCTTGGACAGAGAGCGATTATGAGACCAATGTGGCAAGTGGAGAAGGAGAAAGTGAAATCTGATCGGGATGTGAGAGCAATATGAAGGAAAGAAAAGAAAGTCTTGGAAGGAAGGAGGAGGTGAAGTGGAAATGGAGAGACATTGAAAGGATCAGAAGGAAAGTCGGGATGACGGAGGTGAGAAAAGTGAGATATGGAGAAAGGAGTGACTGAGCAATTTTCAAGGAGAAAGAGACGGCAGGACATTAATGGGAGTGGAGTAGAAGAAAATTTGGCAGAGAGTGGACTGAAAGAGATGACGAAGGAGGATTGGAAAGAAATGGAGTAGATACGAGTGGAGTCATAAAGAGAGAGACTTGGAGGGAGTAGTAGAAAGACAAAGCAGAAGAGAAGAGAGTGGAAAATGCTTTCGACTAATATGGTGAGATAGGAGAGAAAAGAAAAGGAAATCTTTGAGTGAGATGTATGAACTGTAAACTTTAAAGATAACAAAATAGGCTGGTATTGAAATATAAGTTTGATTTATGTGATTAACATGATCTGTATGACTTTTATGATTTGTATGTATTTGTCTATTAGAGCACTGTCTTAAGGAGATTGTGGGTATAAGAAATAAAAAAGGAGGCTGTCTCCTTTAATTTGAAATAACTTGATGGTATACTTATCTTGACTAAATAGGATTATTGGGTTAAGGAACATAATGATAAATAATCTTAGAGTAGGATATTAAGAGTTTAAGAAGAATATATATTGTTGTGAATATAGAGAATCTAAACCTTGACCCCTCTTTTATTGTATAAAGAAGAAACTACAATACATTGTGTATAGAAATAAATAGAAAAGGGGTGATTGAGTAAGATATATAGAGATACATGCAGATATAGATCTTTCAATTGATAAATACCTAACTTTACTGCTCTAAGTTTGGATTACTGCTCTAAGTTAAAAGTGAATTAAGAAATTAAAAAGGAGGCCTTTTTGTCTTTCCTTCTCTATTGGGGTGATATTTGAGGTTACAGATACTTTGATTAAGTATTGTATATTGAACTATGGAAATATAGTGATAAATAAGTTTTGATTACAATATTAAGAGATTAAGGGAATTGTATATCTAGGTGATTATATATAAATGGAAATTAGATTCCTCCTTTTATTATAAATAAAAGGAAAAAAGAATAAATTTAATACTTTGTGCATAAGGAAAGGCAGGAGGGCTTTGTCTGAGTAGGATATTGTTAGATATATAGTGATATTGACTTTGAGATAGAGAAAAGGATAACAAGTGGTGCTAATTCTACATAATTATAATAAAGAGATTTGAAAAGAAGAAGGAATAAATTGAAAGTAGGAGAGTCATTTAAAATATATTGTAAAGGAGATAATAAAATATGTAGAAATAAATAGAGCTTGAAAATAAGACAAGTGCCATGACATCAGCCTGGAGAATGGCAAAGAAGACAACATCTAGTCCAACATTGACAATTACATCATCTGCTGGTCAAAAGGCAATTGAAGGAATGTCAGAGGCAGAAAAACAAACTGTAGCCAATATGCAAACAATACAGGCTTTGTTAATGACCATTCAAGAAACCATGCTTAAAATGCAAGAACAACAGATAAAAACTCAAGAGAATATTTTGCAAAATCATATGGAATTGAAAGGCAATATTAATAAATTAGAAGATAAAATTGATATTATACAGCAAACAATGCAAAAAAACGAGCAGAAACTAGAAAAGGTAGAACTTAGAACAGTACAAAATGAAAAGAAACTGTAACTAATGGACAACAGGATGATGACAATAAATAAAAGATTAGAAGAACAGATTATACACCTAGAGATGGACCGTGCTGCCTATTACTTGAGGTTTCAAAATATCATCGAAAGTATAGATGAAGATCTGAATGTGCTTATGGCAGAATTATTTGTGCCAGCTTTACAAAGGGAGACCTGAGAGATCCTGCAAGAAATTGATGAGGCTTATAGAGTTCAAATGAGTTACGCTCGACGTAACAGGTTACTCAGGGAAATCTACATGCGATTTGCTAGGAAACAAGTACTTGACATAATATACAAGATAACGCAAGACAAACCTTTGGTTTATAAAGATAAAAAAGTGCAAACCCTGAAGCAGGTGCCCAAGAAGGTGCGTGAACAGAGAAAACACTGTTGAGGTAATTCCCCATGAGGAGAATGAGTGCATACAGAGAGACATATTTGAGAGTAGTGTTTAAATAATACACACACAGCATACAGATACACTGTACAGTAAATGTTGGTTTTTACTTCCAGAAAGGTTTAAAGCAAAGTTCAAAACAAGCAGTCCAAAGTCATTCACAGGTTAAATCAGTCAGTTTTCAGTCCAGGGAGAATCCAATAACAAAGTCCAGTGTCAAAAACAGTTCAGTATCAGGCTTACATAAAATCCATGAATAGCAGTCAATAATGAGGAATGGCAATACTCTCCAACAGAAGACAGAGACTCACTGAGACTAAGACTAAACAATCCAGGTTTCTGGCTCCATCTTATGGCCGTTTGAGAAACCACACCCAATTATACTTTTAGGATTTTCTTTTTTTTTTTTTTTTATTAAAGTTTTTATTAATTTTCTACAAACAAACAAACATACAAAACATTAAAAACATCTACTCTCATATATACTTCCGGTGTATCGGTTGGTTCATCAGTTTTGTGCATTCATTTTATAGTGTCAATTACAATTATATTGCATAACCACTCATATTGTCAATCCATATTCTAATATTACTAAAGAAAAAAATAAAAATAAAAAAATCTTTTTTCTGACTATACTTTTAATCATTCATGCTTTGCGAGATAACAATACTTCAAACAATTTATTCTATAATTTGTCGTATAGTCATAACAAATCAATCCTAAAAAACTCTTCATATATATAATATTAATGCTCTATTATTGTATTTTATCATCTAACCATTGATAAAAAAAACCCCAAATTGCATAAAATTGTTTATCTTCTTGTTCTCTAATTTCAAATGTCAATCTACTCATCTCAGCACATTCCAATATTTTCTTAATAATTTCTTCCTGCAATGGTATTTTCTCATTCTTCCAGTTTTTAGCAAATACAATCCTAGCCGCCGTTAATACATTTACAATCAAATATTTCAAGTCTTTATTATATATATCAGGTAAAATTCCCAATAAAAAGATATCTGGCTTCAAGTCTATGTGTTTCTTTGTCATTTTTTCCAACCACATGTGAATTTTAGTCCAATATTTTCTAGCATTCTCACAAGTCCACCACATATGATAGTATGAGCCAGGTATCTGATGACATTTCCAACATTTTTCAGATTTATTCTTAAACATTCTTGCTATTCTTGTCGGGGGAAGGTGCCACCTGTAAAACATCTTATACAAGTTTTCTTTATATGCTATTGACATTGTCATTTTATAATTTTGAGACCACAATTTTTGCCATTGCTCTAAATCAATCCCATATCCAAAATTCTTCCCCCAAGCAATCATAGTTTCTTTAACTTGTTCTTCCTCTAGCTTAATTCCCAATAAATAACCATATAACTTTTTAATCACTTTCTCATCAGTACCCATCAATATCTTATCTAAATCAGTCTGTTTATCATAGAATCCTTCCATTTTAAAATCTTCAAGATATCTTGAGTGTATTTGCGCATATGAAAACCAATTCATCCTTATACCTTGTTCCTCTAAGTTTTGGATCGTTTTAAGTCCACCCTTTTCATCCAACAGTTCTCCATATCTAACTGTTTGTTCCTTTTTATAGATCATAGGATAGGAAAAAGCTTCAATAGTCGATAACCAAACTGGAATTTTCAAGTAACATTGTTTTTTTATCTTCTCCTAATTTAACCACAAAGACTCCCGTATATAAAGTCTTCTGAAATACCCCTGTGTTTTAGTTCCCTTGTACCATAAAAAAGCATGCCAGCCCAACAGTAAATCATGTCCTTCTAATGTCAACAATCTATGTTTTCTTAATGTTATCCATTCTTTGACCCACATCAAACTTGCAGCTTGATAATACAGTTCCCAATTAGGCAGGCCAAAACCTCCTCTATTTCTAGCATCTTGCAAAAGTTTTAGCTTTATTCTCGCTTTTTTACCTTGCCATATAAACTTCAACATAGTTTTATTTAAATCTTCAAAATAGTCTTTTCCAAGTCTAATTGGTATTGTTTGAAAGAGAAATAAAATTCTTGGTAAAATATTCATCTTAATTGTTGAAATTCTCCCTATTAATGACAATTGTAAATTTTCCCATTTCTTCAAATCTGTAATTATCTGTTGTTTAAGTTTAATATAATTATTCTCTTTTAATGTGCTACATCTTGCTGTCAAATATATCCCCAAATACTTAACCTTGTTTGTAATTTGAATTTTCAAAAGATCTGTCAGTTCTTCTCTTTGTCTCAACAACATATTTTTTGTCAAAATCTTTGTTTTATCTTTATTTATTTTCAAGCCAGCCATCTCACCATATGTCTCTACCTTTTCCAATAACTTTGGAGCGGTTTCTAACGGGTCTTCCAGAATAAAAGCTAAATCGTCAGCAAAAGCTTGTAGTTTAAATTCTTCCTTTTTAATTTTCATTCCTTTTATATTTTTGTCATCTCTAATATTTCTATTCAACACTTCCAAAGTCAATACGAATAACAAAGGAGATAGGGGACATCCTTGTCTTGTACCTCTTCTTATATTAATAAGATCTGTAAATTCTCCCTCCATCATTACCTTTGCTGTCTGTTTATTATATATGGCTTCTATTGCTTGAATAAATTTTCTGGCAAAGCCCATCTGTTCCAATAGTAATAACATAAATCTCCAGTTCACGTTGTCAAATGCCTTTTGAGTATCTAGGAATATCAAAGCCATTTGTTTTTCAGGATGAGCCTCATAATATTCCAAGGTATCCAAAATTACTCTCATATTGTCTCTAATTTGTCTCTTTGGCAGAAATCCATCTTGATCTGGATGAATAAAATTATTTAAATATTTTTTCAGTCTTTCTGCTAAGATTGAAGCAAAGATTTTATAATCTGCATTCAATAAGGAAATAGGTCTATAGTTCTTAATTTGCAACGGGTCAGCCTCTTCCTTTAAAATAAGTGTAATATAAGCCTCTGACCATGTTTTGGGTGTCATCTTCTTTAACATAACTTCATTCATAATTTCTAACAATGGGGTGTTCAATGATTCTTGAAATTTTTTGTAGAATTCTGCCGGAAGCCCATCTGGACCTGGTGCTTTCCCATTATTTTGTCTTTTAAATGCTTCATTTAATTCCATCATTGTTATATTGCTTTCTAACATTTCTTCAGTCTCTTTAGGTATCTTCGGTAAGTTAACATTCTGTAAATACTGTTTAATTTTTTCCTCATCAATATTCTCTTGTTTATATAGTTGTCCATAATAATCTCGAATAATTTCCTTTTTCTCCTTATTACCACAACAAACTTGACCTTGATCGTCTATTAGTTTCAATATTTTTCTTGATTCCTTCTCCTTTCTCAGTTTATATGCTAACCATCTACCTGGTTTATTTGCATCTTCAAAATAATTCTGTTTAGAATTTCTAATTTTCTGTGCCAGTTCTTCTTTCTCTATTAATTCCATTTTATGCTTAATTACATCCAGTTTCAATTTAATATCTTTTTTCTGTGGTATTTTCTGTAATTCTTTTTCAAGTCTTATATATTCATCTTCCAAGGCCTTAGAGGTTTGTCTTTTCCTAATATTCTTTTTTCTTGTATAGTCTATTATCAAACCTCTTACATATGCCTTCATTGTATCCCAAACATTCTGTATTGAGGTATCTTCTTTTTTATTTTCTTTAAAAAAAAAGACCAATTCCTTCTCCATCCATTGTATAAAATCTTTCTCCTTTAAAATGGTATTGTTTAATGTCCATCTCGATCTTTTTTTTTGTCCCTTCCATTTAATTGTCATTGGACTATGATCTGCCCAAGTACTTATTTCAATATTTGTTTCTTGAATAGTAGATATTAATTCTGTTGAGATCCAAATCATATCTAACCTGGACCATGATAAATGTCTATTAGAATAAAAAGTATATTGTTTAGTTTTAACATTTCTTTCCCTCCAAATATCTTTTAAGGTTAATTCATCTGTCATTTTAAAAAAAGATTTAAGGAGAATCTTTCTATTTTGTTTTGTTGTTGTTGTTATATAGTCCAATTTATTGTCCACAATTCCATTAAAGTCTCCCATCATGATTATGTTAACATAGTCCAGTCTAATTATTTCCATATGTAGTTTTTTATAAAACTCTTCTTGTTTATCATTCGGAGCATAAATTGCAATCAAGAGTATTTTTTTATTATTATCCATTATTTCCACCATTAATACTCTTCCATCTTCATCCGTGTAGATCAGTTTTGCTGGAATATCTTCTTTAATATAGAGAACCACTCCTCTTTTCTTACATTGAATCAAAGAAGTAAATATTTTCCCTAATTTTGGCTGTACTAACAAATGCTCATGTTGCTTTTTAATATGAACTTCTTGTAAGCAAATTATATCAAATTTTAATTTCTCTAATTTGTGAAAAGTTTTCCTTCTTTTAACAGCTGAGTTAAGTCCATTTATATTCATTGTAATCAGTTTTTTTTCTTCCATGATTATGCTTTATATTTAGGTCTAACAACTCTCGTAGCTCTCACTTCACGTTGTTCTTTACTGTCTACCTGTCCACCTACAACTCCTTTCTCTTTTTCAGTCTCCAGTTGTTCCTCCAGAAGCTCAATTAATGAGATCTCTTTCTCTGCCTCCTCTTTTTTTCTTCCAAAAAATTCTGCATAAAAAAATTCTGCTTTTTCAATCGAGTCAATTCTATGTCTCTGCTCTTGCCACGTAAAAATTAGTCCTTCTGGTATCAGCCATCTGTAGTTCACTTCATTTTCCAGTAGCATTTTGGTCAAAAATCGATATTCTCTTCTCATCTCTCTCACTCTTCTAGGTATTTGTTTTAAAACTACAATCTCTTTGCTTTTATATTTCAATACTTTTTCTCTTGCCACTTGTAGTATTTGTGTTCTGATGGATTTTTTAGTAAATCTAATATGTACTTCCTTTGGTAGTTTATTTCTCATCGCATATCTTGTATAAACTCGGTATATCTCATCTACTCCGTCCATCATTTTTTCCTCAGTAATTTCCAGAAGATCTGCCAATATTTCTATCATTATCACAGCCAAGTTTTCTCCTTTTTCCTCTTCTATATTTTGAAATCTAAGATAAAATTCTGATCTTTCCATCTCCCACCTCAACATCCCATTTTTTTTCTTGTTCTATCACTGTTAATCTAGTGTCAATATTTCCAATCTTCTCCTCTCTTTGTTTTCCTTCTTCCTCAATTTTTTGGAATCTCTCCTCATATTTTCCCATCATTTGTTTAAAATTTTCATCAGATTTCTCTATTTTTTTGTCCATGGTATCTATTTTTATCTTAATATCTTGAATTCCTTGCATAATCATCTGTAAATTTACTTTTTCTTGTTCCTTATCTTGCTTCAACGTTGTCTGAATTGAAAGTTGTCCTTCAAGTGGTGGGGAAGCAGAGGTAGAAGCAAAAACGCCGAATGATTTTGGCTTCCTGCTCATTTTAATATTTCCAAGTCTTCAAGCTCTCTTTGACTTTAAATCCAGCTGGTATAGTAACCAAATATAGTCCAAAAAATCAAAAAGAAAAAGAAAAAATCCAATATTAAAAGCCCAAAGCCAAAAAAGAAAAAAGGAAAAAGGAAAAAGAAAGGTCTTCAGGTTCTTCTAGACCCTAATCCAATTAAAATAGATGGAAGAAGCAAAGAAAGAGAAGAAAAAAGAAAAAACTCTGAGGCTTTCCCTTTGAAATAAAAAGCAAAAATGCTAGAATTAAAATTAACCAAAAAGGCTGGCAAGTAGGTGTTTCAAAAGTATATATATATATATATATATATGCACTGTACACTGCACTTTATTTCTTTATTCAAGGCTCTTATTATGACTGTCTTCTCCAGCAGCTTCAAAGCCAAACCTCAAATGTTGAGATATTGATAAGAGTCCAAGAGAGCACCTGTAATAATATTTTACTGTATTCTCCCTCTATCTTATCACATTAAAATGTCCTTGAAAAGAAGTGCTTTTCTCCCCAATTCAAATAAAATATTTTCAAGCCTCTAGATGGCAGTGTTACAGCATCTCTAAATACTCTTTCCCCCCCCAGCCAGAAGAAAAAATGTTTATAAAGAACTCAAACAAAAGAAAAAGATAGTCAAAGGGAGCCTCTATCCTAAAAAGAAAGTTAAAAAGATAAAAAATAAAAATCAAGTGAAAAATAAAAATATATATAAGAGAAAATTCAATCCGGTTACCTACAAAGTCACCTTAAAGTCCTCAAAGAAAATAAGAAAAAAATAATAATCCAAGTCTCAATTTGACATCACTTAAACGCCGCTCAACCCAGGTTCAGTCAAAAGAAAAATAAAGCCACAGATTTCTTCTTTGTTCAGGATGTCCTTTCAAGTCTTAATCAATTTATAATGCAAAAGAATTTCTCACCCAACCGATACACGCTCATTTAAATCCCTTTCTTTCCGGAGTTGTCCCGACTTCAGCAGCTTTAGAGGCTGTCTTTCTGCTTCCAGCAAAAGGGCTTCTCCCGGATCAAACCAGAGATTTTGCGATGTCTCTGGGATCCTGGGACTATGCCCTTCACAATCCCCGTCTCTACGGGACGGTTTAGGTCCGTTAGAACCGACCAGAGGCAAAAATATCAGCTGAGATCTCAGAGCCCCGAGATCGCAGCTGTAACACCGAGACGTAGCTCCGCCTTCTCCCTAGGATTTTCTTAAAGATATAGTTTTAAAATGTCTATCCTGGTTTATATATTTCCTACCCAAATAGCTATGAGATGACTTACATTCCTAACATTCTCCCTTTTTGGGTAGGACAATATATACAATCTTACATTCTAAGTCCATAACTGTCACAGCAAGCCTTATGCTATATAGTGCCTTGGGCCTTTGTAAAATTATTTGCTATATTGTTTTCTGACCTACAGTATTCTAGCTTAATCATCTTTCTTTGCACACATTGTCTCACATTTAAATATCTTAAATCTGTGTGTTTCGTTATTGTTTTAACAGCGATATTTGAAGCCATTTCTTTGGCTGATTAGTTATCTTCGTAAACTACAATAGAATCTGTTACATCAATTTCCATGTCAATTAAGTAATTGTTTATACAAAACTAAATCGGGCACATAAGGGCTAGGTCCCACTGGCTGACAGATGCAAAACGTATGCAAAAAGGACACAGCGGACGAGCAAAATTTCAGGGGTGGCTCCATCCGTTGTTATACGCTCCAAAAAGTGGCCCAAATTTGCATAAACAGAACAGAAAAGAATGGAAAGGAACGGACGGGGTTAGTATGTAGCGGTGATGTTAAGCAGATGTTTACAGGAAGCCAAGTGGATGGAAGTGGATGACACATCCGAAGGGCTTCCGGGGGAGAATTGCAAAGCGGACGCATAGCGGAAGGGGCGGATGCATAGCAAATGATGCGGATGCATCACGGACGCTTATAGGAAGCAAAGGGGATGCATAATGGATGTATATTGGATGCAAAGCGTTCACTGCGCATGCGGGGAGTATGAATTGCGTCAGGATATAAAAGGATGCAGCTTGCACGCAATCAGCATTCAGAGGAAAGACGTGCTGCCACAGACATCTTCAAATAACACCATGGTTCGTCAGTCAGGGAAGAAGAGAAAGCCTGTGCCTACTCCTGCCAGCCCTGGCAAGAAGGACAGAACCATCATCCCACCCCCTGGCACTGACTCTGAAGCTGCTGCTGCTGCAGCTGCTGCTGGTGGTGCTGGTGGTGCTGGTGGTGCTTCTCCTATTGCTGCTGGTGCTGCTGCTGGTGCTGCTGCTGCTGCTGCTGCTGCTGTGGTGGACCAGCCCCAAGGCCATCAAAGCCCTGCTGCTGAAGGCCCTGCCAGAGGGAGGAAGAGGCAAGGGAAGGAGAAGGGAGAGAGAAAACAGTACACCGTTTCTGAGGAGCATGAGGAGGAGATGCTGGAATGGCTGAGGGAGAACGAGTACCTCTGGAGAAAGGACCACATACTGTATTGCGACAGCAAGAAGAAGCAGGCAGCTTGGAGAGACAAGGCAGAGACCCTGGGGTACATTGCAGATGTCCTCCTGGGATGGTGGAAGCACATGCACACCTGGTATGGCAAGCTACACCTCAAGAAATCTGGGCAGGCTGCTGTCAAGCTCACTGACCGGAAGATGTACGTCATGGCCAAGTGCAGCTTCCTGGAGGGTGAGATCCACCAACGAGCAGCAGCCCTTCTGACATCTGTTGCATCCGTTGGTGCAGTGGGACGGGGCTTTAGACAGAAACATCTAAATTTGTAAACAATTGAGACTGAATTCTCATGTTTGTCTTTATTAAGCCCCCGTCCCACTGCACAAACGGATGCAAAGAGGATGTAAAACGGACAAAAAAGCTTGCCATCCGTTGGAAAATGCAATGCATCCGTTGTGTACTCATTGCATACGTGTTTCATATGCTCTATCCATTGAGCATCCATCCACTGAGATTTCATCCACGCAAGAAGTTTTGAGCTGCACAAAACTTTTTGAACGGATGAACTTTCCGCTGCATACGATGTACATCTGCAACATATACGGGCAACAAACGTTCTATGTCCATTATCATCTATTAAACGTCCGCTGTATCCTCTCGGCATCCTCTGGCCATCCTCACAACTCACATCCACTGCAGCTTAAAATGGAAAGAGGGAGGAAACGAAAGGTACACGGGACGTCCACACAGCGTTAGTAGCATGGAAATAGAAAGGATGTAAGCGGATGCATCTCGTATATAAAGCATTAAAACGGACAAAACGTTTGTATATGGGATGTATCTTGGATATTTAGGATGTCTGGAATATGCCTAGAGTATGTGGAAGGACACCCAGCGGACAACCGATATTTCCTATAAAACGGGGGAAGAAATCACCTGGATCTCAGTATGAGTCCAGCAGCCGTGGTGTACAGACCTCTTCACCCTTGGTCTTGCTCTTCCACATCATCCATTGTTCTCCACCATGGATCATGACACAGTCCATATGGTAGCTGCGCTCATTCATCACCAGAACCAAAACCTGTTCAGACCTTTCACCTTTTATACAGAAGGAGAAGAAGGAGACGTCCAAGAGCTGTGTGGGTCTGAGGATGGATCGTGAGAAGAATGGAGTTTGGACTGTATGACAAGCTGATGGTGGAGCTGAGGAATGAAGACCCTCGTGCATTCCAGCACTTCATGAGGATGCCACCAGCCATGTTTGATGAAATTGTAGAGCGTCTGAGACCCAGGTTGACCAAGCCGAGCACCAACATTCGTCCCAGCCTGGACCCTGGACTGAAGATGGCACTGATTCTGCGCCACCTGGCCTCCGGGACCACGTACAGAAACATGCAGTATGTCTGGAGGGTGCCACACAACACCATCAGCATTGTGGTCAGAGAGGTGGTGCAGGCCATCATCGAAGAATACCTGGAGGAGCTCCTCCAGTGCCCCTCCACTGAAGAAGGCTGGAAGAAAGTTGCAGAGCAGTGGTATCAGAGGTGGAACTTTCCCCACACTGTTGGAGCCATAGATGGGAAGCATGTGGCCTGCAAAGCTCCAGCCAACTCAGGGTCCAATTATTACAACTACAAGGGTTTCTTCGGTATCATCCTCTTTGCCATGGTTAATGCTGACTACAAGTTCATGTACATCGATGCTTCAGGCAACGGGTCAGCTTCAGATGGCCAGGTATACAATGCCAGTGACCTCAAGGATGGGCTGGAATGCAACCACATCATAGGTTTTCCAGATCCAGACCCCCTACCCAATGACACACAAGATGTGCCCTACTTCATCGTGGGGGATGACGCCTTCTCCCTCAGAACCTACCTCATGAAGCCCTACAGTTCAAGATACCTCACCTGTGAAGAAAGGATCTTCAACTACAGGCTGTCCAGGGCAAGACGGGTAGTGGAGAATGCCTTTGGCGTCCTGGCCAACAGGTTCCAGGTACTTCTCACCACCATGCAGTATCACCCAGAGACTGTGAGGAGCATCGTGGAAGCTTGCTGCATCCTGCACAATCTCATGTGCACCCTCTACCCAGTGTTGCAGAACAGGCTTGTGGACTGTCAACAAGGCAATGGGGACATGGAGCCTGGTGAATGGAGTCAAGGACGAAACCCGATAGACACTGTGGATGTACAAGGCCCCAACAGAACTTCACGTGAAGAGAAGAAGCAGCGCAACCTCCTGAGACACTGGTGCAACTCCTCAGCTGGAGCAGTGGAGTGGCAAGACAGGATGATAGATGGTTAATGGATGCTTCCTTGTGTTGATCAATGAATAAATTGTTATTGATAAAAAAGAGCCATATGTGTGGCAGCTGTGAGGGTGGACCATACAGTCCCACTATGCTTGCACTGGAGATTTATCTATCCCATAGCTATCCTTACCTATCCCACAACTATCCTTACCCATCCCACAAGCATGCAAAGTATTAAAGTGTTAAGCAGGCAGGGATTGTGGAGGTGGCTGTGGCTGGAGTGCTGGTCTGAGGCGCCATTGGGGTGCCTGGCCCTGAGAGTACAACAGGAGATGGTGTGTGCAGGAAGCTCTCAGAGAGATGACTCAGTCCCGTGAGGTTGCGAGGCCCTTCATCAAGTACCTGGGATTTGAGGCCCAAGACTGATGATTGATGTTCTGACGACGGGCTTGGCTGTGGGGTGGAGGAAGGAGAGTGTAGTGGGGCTGTCTGGTCTGCAGCTGGGTGAGGTGAGGCATCTGTGGCATCTGTGGTGTACGATGAACCTGGATCTGGACTGGCAAGGGCTGCCTCTGCTGTGGAAAGTCCTGGTTGTGGTAGCCTTGGTAGGTGAGGGGCTGTTGAAAGCCGTGGAAAGGTTGTGACATCACCTGGGGTGGAGGAACAGACCTGGACTGGGTCGGAGCAGCTTCAGCTGGGCCTGGAGTGTTGTGCAGAAGTGTTGTTATCTTTTGCTTCATCACCTGGTATTGGGCCTCGGGCAGGTCCATGAGGGTGTGGCTCACGTAGGTGATGAAGAGCTTCCGGTCCAAGGATGGTATGTCACTGTGGACCAGCTGAGAGAGAAATTCTGTGCTGGTCTTGATTGTGTCCCTGATCTCCAACGGGACAGTGTGGCTCTGGCCCTCCAGTCTGCCTCTCTGCCTGCATCCTGTGGAGCTGGGGGTGGGGGGTGGGTTGGTCTCTGGTGGCTGCTGTTTCTTCCTCCATTTCTGACAGGGGATCCTCCAAGTCCTCCGGCATGGAGAGTGCAGCTGTCAGGGGGGGTCTCTGCCGTGGGGCCCTCCGAAGACACCTGCCTGGACAGGGCAGCTGGCTCCTGGCTGGAAGAGGACTTGCTGTCTGTGAGCTGTCTGAGGAAGTGGGGTGTCAGAGGGGCTGCTCCTCATTGGCGGATCTCACCCTCCAGGAAGCTGCACTTGGCCCTGACATACATCTCCTGGTCAGTGAGCTTGACAGCGGCCTGCCCAGTTTTCTTCAGGTGTAGCTTGCCATACCAGGTGTGCATGTGCTTCCACCATCCCAGAAGGACATCCGCAGTGTACCCCAGGCTCTCTGCCTTGTCTCTCCAAGCTGCCTGCTTCTTCTTGGTGTCGCAATAGAATCTGTGGCCCTTTCTCCAGAGGTACTCATTCTCCCTCAGCCATTCCAGCATCTTCTTACTTCTGTACTGTTTCCTCTCTCCCTTCTCCTTTCCTTGCCTCTTCCTCCCTCTGGCAGGGCCTTCAGCATCAGGGCCTTCAGGGGCTTGAGCAGCAGGGTTTGAGGGCCTTGGGGCTGGTCCACCACAGCAGCAGCAGCAGTAGCAATAACAGCAGCAGTAGCAGTAGCAGCAGCACCAGCAGCACCAGCAGCAGGAGAAGCACCACCAGCACCAGCAGGAGAAGCACCAGCAGCACCAGCAGCACCAGCAGCAGGAGAAGAAGCAGGAGGAGCAGCAGCAGCAGCAGCAGCAGCAGCAGCAGCTTCAGAATCAGTGCCAGGGCGTGGGATGGTGGTTCTGTCCTTGTCAGGGCTGGCAGGAGTAGGCACAGGCTTTCTCTTCTTCCCTGACTGACGAACCATGGTGTTATTTGAAGATGTCTGTGGCAGCATGTCTTTCCTCTGAATGCTGACTGCGTGCGAGCTGCATCCTTTTATATCTGTGGAGCTGATGCAATTCATACTCCCTGCATGCACAGTGAACGCTTTGCATCTGATATACATCCGCTATGCATCCGCTTTGCTTCCTATAGGCATCCGTGATGCATCTGCATCATCCGCTATGCATCCGCCCCTTCCGCTATGCGCCCGCTTCGCAATTCTCCCCCAGAAGCCCTTCGGATGTGTCATCCGTTTCCATCCGCTTGGCTTCCTGTGAACATCCACTTAACATCACCGCTACATACTACCCCCGTCCGTTCCTTTCCGTTCTTTTCTGTTCTGTTTATGCAAATTTGGGCCACTTTTTGGAGCGGATAACAATGGATGGAGCCACCCCTGAAATTTTGCTCGTCCGCTGTGTCCTTTTTGCATACGTTTTGCATCCGTTGGCCAGTGGGACCTAGCCTTAATACACCTCCATCCAATCAATGCTTTTCCCAATAATACTATAGTACCCGGTGTAGATCTTCGTGTATTTACGTCTGTAGCAAAACTAGCATCAGCATATGCAGTTAAACTCAGTTCATCTTTCGGCTCCAAATGCAATGCATAATGTATTGTTTATTTTAGATATCTTAACACACATTTAGCAGCTTGCCAGTGCCTTTCAGTTGGCTCAGCATTAAATCTCGCTAATTGGTTAACACTGTATCGAATATCTGGTCTTGACCAATTACTGAGATAAGATAAACTACCAATCAAGAACTGATAAATGTTTTTATCAAAAATAGGACTTTGAACATCACTATGGCTAAACTTCTGGCTCATTGGTGTTTTAGACGGCTTACAAAGTTCAATTTTAAAGCTTTTTAGTAATTGGTTAATTTTATCTGCCTGTGAGATTTTGTATCCTCCTCTAGTTCTATCTATCTTTTAACCAAGATATTGTTTGATTTCTCCTAACTGTTTTATCTTAAATTTCTTCTCTAACTGAAATTATTTTAGCAGCTTCTTGTTCAGTTTTGGTGATTAATGCTATGTCATCAGTAAACAATAGCAACAATGAAATTACACCTTTACTTTCTCTTTTAAAAAAAAACATGGATCGGCATGCCAGCTACAAAACCTATCTGAGTTAATTATTTTTAATTGGTTCCACTCATATCCTGATTGCTTCAAGCCATAAAGACTCTTTTTAAATTTCCAGCAATGAGTTGTATTATCATTTTTAAGATGTAAAGGTTTCTTTAAATAAATAGTGTGCTGCAGCGGTCCATGCAGATATGCCGTCTCTACATCCAAATGATTTATAATGTATTTTTCCTTAGCTGCCCACACTAATGCTGCCCTTAATGTAGTAGCCTTCAGATTAGGTGCAAACAACTCATCATAGTCATTTGCTGTATGATTAAACTCTTGTGCTACTAAACCTGGATTTATGGGTAACACCCCATCTATACCTGTCTTAAGCTTATATATCCATTCACTTCCTATGACATGTTTACCTGGTGGTAACTTAACATGTTCGTATACTTCCAGTCTTTTTAATGATTCCAGTTCCTTATTCATTGCTTTCTGCCAAGCAGCCTGATCCTTAGCAGGATGCAGTTTTAGTTCACTATAATTACTTGGAACTGTATTCACTTGGCATACAACACTAGCCTGATATCTATCAGGTGGTCGTGTTACTGAGGTTGAATGTCTTGGTAATACAGGTCTTACTGGTGGACTCACCTGTGCCATCTGCTCCTGTTCTTCTACCTCTTCCTGTGCCTGTTCTACTACTTCCTCCTGTTCTTCCTCTTTAATGGCTGTTTGTGGTTTACTGATATTACCTTTAGAGACTATTTGGGTGTCAATAATAATATCATTTCTGATTCCTGTTCCAGTTTATCCCACCAACATGCTCAAGAAATTTTGCATTAGTGCTACAATAAACATGAGCTTTGCCTTAATCCCAGAATCTAAATGATCTATGGTTGGCTAGGGCTACAAATAACCTTCCTAATTTAGGATATTCTAAACATTTCCAGAATTGTTTTTTAATATGAACTTCTTGCAGGCATACTAGTTGTAATTTCTGTTTGGCTAATCTAGATAGTATCTGTTTCCTTTTAATGAGTGAGTTTAGACCATTTATTTTTAATGATAATAGCTTCGTTTCCATTTCCATCTTTCTATTGTGGGATATTATCTGTCTTCTGTTAATTCTAGTCTCTCTTTGCAGGCGTGTTCTTAATCTTCTTCCTTCCA
Organism: Laticauda colubrina; assembly: GCA_015471245.1. Classification (NCBI taxonomy): domain Eukaryota; kingdom Metazoa; phylum Chordata; class Lepidosauria; order Squamata; family Elapidae; genus Laticauda; species Laticauda colubrina. The sequence goes on along the minus strand of BLBF01000019.1, from coordinate 2,596,813 downwards.
TCTCCTCCTTGTTCTCTTCTTCTTGTTCTTGGCCTCCTATATCTTGCTGTTGTTGTTCTTCTTGGCTTTTTGTCTCTAGCTCCTTTCTACCACTGCTTTCTTCTTCTGTTTCTCCAACCTGATCATAGAAATCTTGCTCCTTGTCTAAGTTATCTATCCTGATCCTCTTTTCCTGCTGTTACCAAAAACCTTCTGGAATTCATCATCGAAACATTGTTCTTCTGGATAAGTTGTGTTGCCAAAAACTTATAGTCTTTGTTAGGAATGTAAGTAACCTAACAGCTATTTGGGTTGGAAATTTTTAAACCAGGTTAGACATTTTAATAGTCTCTTTAAGAGAATCCTAAAAGGGTAATTGGGTGTGGTTTCTCAAATGGTCATAAGTACAGGCATTTGCAGATGACTTAGTGTTTTTTGTGGAAGATCCAATGGAGCCAGAGACCTATCTAATTCAAGAATTAGAAGAATATGAGGCAGTAGCAGGACTAAAAATTAATACAATAAAACAAAAGTAATAACAAAAAACTTAGAAAGTAAAAAAAAGAAACAATTGGAAAGGAAATTGGGACTACAAAATGTCAAAAAACTTAAATATCTAGGAATTTGGTTAACAGGAAGATGCTCTTCCATAAAAGAGGATAATTATATGAAATTATTTTCACAGATAAAGATCTGGCCAATTGGAGAAAATTACAACTATCACTATTAGGCTGAATAGCGGCCATAAAAATGAACATACTACTGAAACTATTATACTATTTTCAAACAATACGTATAAAATTGGATAAGAATTTTTTTCAGGAATTAGATAGGACGGTAATGAAATTTATATGGATGGGGAAAAAAGCACGAATAAAGTTGAAAACTTTACAAGAAGTAGAACCAGAAGCGGCCTTGGACTCCCAAAATGGAAAACATATTATCAAGCAGCAATTTTACTATGGGTTGAGGAGTGGATAAACTTAAAAAAATAAATAAAAGAATTTTATTTTTTATTTAATTTTATTTTATTTAATAGAGGGTCATGACCTCCAAGTGGGGTGGCATGCCTTTCTATGGGATAAAAAGAATAGACATTTGATCAGGGACTCACTTTTACAAACATGGGAGAAAATTTAAAAAAAAAAAAAGCATTATTTGACAAGACCAAACTGAATCTCACCTATGGAAGCTATATTATATCCAAATACAAGGGACATTAAAAAAATGATTAGATATAAAGAATTTGTAGATGAATAGGGGGAATTAAAAACACTGGATAAACTAAAAGAACAAGGGATAATATTAGACTGGTGAATATATTTGCAAATTCAAACTAAATTTAAGAAAGATGTAAAGGAGCTAGGGATAGATAAAGATTTACAAAAATTGGACCAAATCTTGACAGGCGAGGATATAAAATTTATAACACGAACATATAATTATTTACTGGAGGTAGAACTAGAGGAGGAAATTGTTAAGGGACCAATGATTGACTGGGCATGAAATGTGGGTCATAATATAAATTTGGATGAGTGGGAAAAGACTTGGATCGAGAACTGGAAGCTGACTTAGTCAATGGCATTCAAAGAAAAGCAATATAAAATGTTTTGTAGATAGCACTTAGTGCCTGCACATCTGACGGAAATGTATCCAACCTTGAAACCAGAATGCTGGAAGTGCAAACAAAAGAAAGGAACATTTTTCCATATGTAGTGGCAATGTATAGAGGTCAAAAAATACTGTAAGAAAATACAGAGATGGCTTTTTGAGATTACAAATATGAATTGAATTTGGAACCCGAAATGCTTTTATTAGGTATGATCAAAGGGAATTTGAGTAAAGTTAAAAATTAAAATTACCTTATTGTTCACATCTTAACTGCAGCAAGAATCACATTAGCACAAAATTGGAAGAGTGATAAAATACCACCAGATGAAGTTTTGATTCAAAAAATAATGGACTATGCTGGACTAGATAAATTCACTATGGAACTGAAAGACAAAGAGGATCAAGAATACTATGCAACATGGGACAGGTGGTATGAATGGGTGAAGGATAAGGATAAAAATAATGTATAGTCACAAAATAAGAAACATGTATATACAATGACACAACTGTTAATGGAAATGAGATTTTTTATTTTTTGTTTTTTAAAAATATTTTTTTAAAAAAGAGGAAATCCATTTCTTTTCTAATAATTCCATAATTTTTCTGTTTCATTGATTTTGTGAAACAATTTACATGATGATATATACTAGAGAGACATATTAGGTGTCCAATTATCCAGATTTAGTGACATGCATGGTATATGACAGAACATGAAACAGCAATTGGGTTTGTATGTAACTTCTTGTAATAGTTAGCATAACTGTGGTTTATTGAATACTCCACAATCAACTGAGTTAATGAAATTTGTTAAGATTGAAAAACTTGGTCAATGGATAATTGTTGTAGTTGAGCTAAATCCCAACATTATTGGATGGGATATTGTATGAGCCAAGCCAATGAAGAAAATGAGAGGAAAATCAGAAGAAGAAAAAATAACATTGTCCACATAAATTTGGGTGCAAGGAATACATGAAAGGAAGCAATTGTGACAGTGAGTCCTACCATGGGACTCAAAAGAATAAATTTGTTTTAGTGCTTGTAGTAATTATAATATGCACATAAAATGTTTTATATATATGTTGTTAAAATGTTGTTTTTCTATGGGCCTAACTACTAATCTGTGTGGGTTACTTTGTTGAAGTAATATTTAGTCATGTGAATGGAAATATTCTTACAACTACACAAAATATGAATATGTAAACATGGTACATCAAAGTGTGGCCAAGAAGATGGTGTTCATTTCTTCACATGCCATAGGGCTTAAATACCTTGAAACCTTTTGATGTATCAGTCTACATAAATTGCATAGAAAATGAATGCAGATGTATAGGAGGTAAAGGTAAAAAAAAATGCGTCCCAGATCTCCATCAAACAGTAGCCATAGGTTGCCATGGTGATAATGCTGGCAGCAAAATGATTAACTAATTTTGCTCTCCTCTCTAATAAGGACATTTGGATTGACACAATTGTCTTATCTTTCCTCCATAGTGATTCAGCTCTGAGAATTAGTCAACTTGTTTGGATCATTGATAATATGATGAAGACTGCTGTATATTTGCCTTTTCCCTCCTTTGTTCCTTCATGAACAGTAGATTATCCAAAAAATAGTCACTTTTCCATTAGTCCCATTCATATTAATTCCTCCTCATTGTCCAATTCTATCATTTGTTTCAAATTTACTGTAAACAAAGCTGGATTTCTGCAAAGGCATAATATGCCTCACTTGCAGGGGTGGAATTCTATCATTTGGACAGGTTCAGTTGAACTGGTTATTATGATTCCCGGTAGTTCAGAGACATTGCATACATGCATGACAATAGCTGACTGAGCAGTCTGTCTTCACCCACCTCCCTGACCACCAACCAGCACTGTCTGCCTTCTGCCACGATCTACCTAGCTGAGTGAGGCTCTGTAAGCCCCGGTTGCCTACAATGTTACTGCCGCCACCAGCCCCAATTGAGCCCTGACTCCTGGGCCAGCCTAGACTACCACCACCATGTTGCCCTCGCCCTTGCCACCACCACTGCCACAAGCCCCAGTTGGCCAGCCTAGGCCATCTCTGGCATGCCACTACCACCCTCAATGCTCAAGGCCTAGCAAGCTTTGCCCCCTAACCACAGTTACTGTCTGGTTGGCTTAGCCACCAGTGCCATGGCATGTGGCACTCACAGCATAGCAAGCTTACCCTCCCAACTGACCCCAGCCTCCAGCTTACCTAGCTTGCTGGTGGCAGAAAGGAAGGTGAGCCAGGGCTGACCCATCACTGCTTAGGTCCCTACCATCCTGCATCTTGCCTCTGCCTGTATTATCCGCAGCTTCTGGGCCTTCCTTGCTAGGGGCAGGGTGGTCAGGGTGATCAGGTAGTATGATGCTATGCTGCCCAGCCCACATCACACCTTTGCCTGCCACCCCTTCCCTCTGCCCCTTCCCTCTGCCAGGGCAATGTGATCAGCATAGCCTCATGCTTTCTGGTTGCCTCCTGCACTCAGCTAAAATGCTCAGCCTTGTGAGGGAGGGGTAGCTGGCAATGTGGGCAGCATAGCCTCATGTTCCTTGTCGCCTCCCACACACCCTAGCAGCCATGAGCCCCAGCACCTGTGGAGAATCTGAGCAGGGGCCGAGATGTGGGCTAGTGGGGAATTGAGTGGTGATGGCTCTGCCCTGGCTGGTTCACCTTTCCCTCTACCACTAGCCGCAGGAGGAAGGTAAGTTTGCAGGCAGTCAGGAAAGCCCAAACCACTGCCTAGCCCACAGTGGCTGGTGGGGTAGACAAGGCTGCAAATTTCCCAGCTGGGCCTTTCCTTACCCCAAAAGAGGGAGGAGAGGAAGTCCTGCCCGTGGCCCCTTTGTTGGACCTACAAGCCTTGGACCTGCCAGTTTTTCTGGGCAACGTGGGACTGGACATGAATGGACAATTGCACCCAGTCCCTAGGACTTTGGGTGACTCACACTTGTTGGAAGTGTGTGTGTGTGTGTGTGTGTATTTGTTTCATGTGGGGCTCCTAGCTTTAGGAAGAGAGAGGGAAGGAGGAAGGGAAGGGATTGAGAGAAAGAGAGCAAGAAAGACAGGGAAAGAGAGAGGGAGAGAGAAAGAAAGAGAAAGAGAGAGAGAGGAAGAGAGAAAAAGAGAAAGAGAGAGGGAAAGAGAGAAAGATAGAGACAGAAGGAGAGAAAGAGAAGGAAGAGACAAGAAAGAAAAGAAAGAGAAAAAGGAAAGAAAGAAAAAAGGAGAGAGAAAGGAAGAGAAAGGAAATTTTGGGTTCAATTGTGATTGTAGGTGAAGGATCATGTGTATATATCAATACAAGACTTTAAAGCAGGGCCCCTCAAGTACTCAGCTGCAGCCCACTACTCAGCCTCAGCCCTTTTTGAACTGGGCCATGTGACAGTGGGTCAGTGTGTGCATGTGCATAGCTACACTGGATGACATTCACACTCATATAAAACTCTATTTGTATTAGTAACTGGTGCTTGCGCTTATGTGCCAAATGCCATTCGTGTGAGCAGCAGGTGCATGCATGTGTCATTCATGTAAATAGAGCTGTGCACACTCACACATCCCTACCATTCAGACAGAACATTCTTCTGCCCCCAGCTGGACCATCAAGCCAGAAAGTTTGTTTATTATAACTTAGGCAACTCTGTTATCACTTTATCAGTTGAAAAAAGTTTGACCCCAAATAGACAAAGCTTTTATTCATTAGACGCCTAAGTACTTTTGAGGGCTGTTATTACAGAGAGTTAATAAATGAGATAATTATACTATATTGATAAAAATATATAAAGTATCAAGTATACAGAATACTACTGTGAACTACAAATGGAACTTTTTAAAAAAATCTTGCATTGTGGTATTCTACATATTTATCCCAAATAGATAAAAATATTCATCTAATTTCTGGTCATCCAGTTGTATCCAGAAATGATTCTATTTTTAAAGTATTTCTCTCAATATGTAGTTTAATTTTTCAGGGCCTTTCATTTATGCATAAAGGATTCCATGGGTTTGATCAAAAGATAAATAGAAGCTTAACATTGAATTAAAGGGCAGACCGATCATATTAGATGTTATAATTTATATGATTTTATATGAATATTCCACAAGATAATGCTTTGAAATTTGTATCACAAGTCACTTTCCATCTTGCTTTCTGTAGAACTTGTAGAGCAAGTTTTTGAACATAGTTATTTTCAGATTGAAAAAGAACTTCACTGATAAATTAAAGGAGTAGCTATTATAGCTACTGAATTGAGAAATCATTTTTGTATGCATTTGTAGAGAATACTGACTTACTTTTTCAGAATAGAATAGACTTCTTTGTTGGTCAAGTGTGATTGGACACACAAGGAATTTGTTTTTGGTGCATATGCTCTCAATGTACATTAAGGAAAAAAATACATTCATCAAGAATCATAAGATACAACAGTAGTAGTCATAGGTTACTAATAAGCAATCAAATCATACAAGGAAACAAATAAAACAATATAAATTGTGAAGATACAAGTCAAAAGTGGGAAGAGATAGGTACTAGGAAGTCTTATTATAATCTAGTAGTAGAGCAGTTTGTTCCCAAAGTGGGCAGTACCACTCCCTGGGGGTGGGGGATGGCATAGGGGGAGTGCTAAGAGGCAAGGGGGCTAGCGGGGGGTGCTAAGAGGCAAGTGGGGTGCTGGAGGAGTCCAGCTGCACCGAAAAAAACACATGGTGGCTGGAGGTTTTTTGCAGGCACAGGGGATCGGCGCAGTGCTACAGGCAGGATTCACCCTTCCCATCCCGGAAGCGCTGCCTGCACTGAGCCGTGACAAGTCCTCACATGGGCCAGGTCAAGCCAGCTGTGAAGAAGATCTCCCCAAGGAAGTGATGTAAAAGCGCATGTGCCACCTTGTAGTTGTGTCGTAGGAATTACGTAGGGCGAGCCTTTCAGCATGTTGAGCCTTCTTGGTCGAGTTGAGTATCAGGAAGTTTTCCTTGGTGGGCCAAGGCCTAGTAGTCCATGCGAAGCGATGTTGGGGATTATGGGAAGTGGGACGGGGTCTGCTCAGAAGCCGCTGATGAAGGGGGGCGTTAAGAGGTGGCAGGAAGGCATTCAAGGTGCCGACACTACAGGCTCATCCCATTGACTGTTGCACCGGAGCAGTGCAAGGGGGTTAATAGCGTCGAACACAGTGGGAAAGGCACATTGGGAAAGTCACTCTGGCTTTGCTCTACTTTCCCAAAGTGCCACCTCTATCTCATTCTGTCTGTCTGTCCATTCATCCAAAAGATCTCTGCCTGCCTGCCTGCCTGCCTTCCTGCCTTTCTGTCTACCTACCTATCTACCACTATAGATCTATCTACCTATTCACCTATCCACCTATCTACCTATCTACCTATCTACCTATCTACCTATCTACTTATCTACCTATCTACCTATCTACCTATCTACCCATCTACCCATCTATCCATCCATCCAAAAGGCCTGCCTGCCTACCTGAGAGAGAGAGAGAGAGAGTGTGTGTGTGAGAGAGAGAAACCTATGCATCAGATTGAAATGAGGCCTAGTTTAGACTGAGGCCCTTTTTCATATTGAAACATCTTTGGCTTCTATTAAAGGTTTTGTGGATGAAACATGGTCAAGACTATCAGGAAGTTCTCACATTTTGTTGAGGCTTTAAACAGGAACCATTGGACCAGATCTCCATCCTAGAAAAATTACTTTTCCCCAATATATTACAATGCCAATTTTGAAGAAGGCAAAACCAAAATGTACCGGTAAATTACAAGGAGAACACAGACACACACACTCCCGTCTAACCCTGCTGGAGCAGGTGATTGGACTAGAATAGATATCTCATTATCTTTCTACTCCCTCCCTCCCTCCTTCTTTATTTCTTTTTCTTTCTGTCCCTTCCTTCCATCCCCCCTTTCTTTGTCTGTCCATTTATCGTTCTTTCCCTTTTCTCTTTCTTTTCATCCTTCTCTCTCTCTCTCTCTCTTTTCTCTCTCTCTCTTTCCCTCTCTCAGGCTCACCCCATTGACTTGGTGTACCGCTTCACTCGGACTTGCTTGGGCAGGTCCCTTCAGTGCAGTGGGCTCAATGGGATGGACCTGCAGAGCTGGCACATAGAACGTGGCAGTGGCAGCACATTTGAAAAGTAGAGAAAAGCCAGAGGACAGTAATTTTTGCTGCAAAGAATCACAAAATCTTCTGGGCTGTGCACAAGAAGGGGCACACATGTCAATGCAATTCAGCAACATAAAATAAAGAAATACAAACAAAACAAATCAACAAGAATCGACAAAGTATCTCTGATTAGATTCTATTCGCTATTAGAATCTAATCAGAGATGCTTTGCCAATTCTAGTCCAATGACCTGCTCCAGCAGGGTTAGAATGTGTGTGTGTATGTGTGTGTGCATGGCTTTCAAAACTCCAAAAACAGATCAAGTATCTCTGGGGAGGCCAGTCATAAATTAGAACACTTGCTAAACAACCAGCCATTAAGTGAGGACTACTTGCATTTGGTTTGCCAGTTATCTGGCCACACCCACCCAGTCGCATAACCACCAAACCACACTTACCCAGTCATGTGACCAGCAAGCCACACCCTCAAATTGGGTCACGCCCACAGAAATTTGAATCCCATCCCTGGGTGGGGGACACCGAGGATGAGTTTGTAGCACCAAGGGGGCAGTGGACTGGAAAAGTTTGGGAACCACTGTAGTAGAGGAATAATAGTAATACAGTCTTAATAAATAAGTTGACAGTGTTGTAGGAATTAGTTGTTTAACAGAGTGATGGCATTTGGAGAAAAACTGTCTTTGTGTCTAGTTGTTCTGGTATATAGCATCATTTTGAGGGTAGAAGTTGAAACAATTTATGTCCATGATATAAGGGGTCTGTAGATATTTTCACAGCCTCTTTTTGACTCGTGCAGTATACAGGTCCTCAATGGAAGGCAGGTTTGTAGCAATTGTTTTTTCTGCAGTTTTAATTATCCATTTAGGTCTGTGTCTGTCTTGTTTGGTTGCAGACCCAAACCAGACCATTATAGAGGTGCAGATGACAGACTCAATAATTCCTCTGTAGAATTGAATCAGAAGCTCTTTGGATACTTTGCACTTTCTGAGTTGGCACAGAAAGAACATTCTTTGTTGTGCTCTTTTGATGACTTTTTTATGACTTTTTTAAAGATGTGGGTGAAGATGGGGGCCAGTTGATCAACACAAGCTTTTAAACAAGAAGGAGTTATCTTGTCTGGGCCTGTGGCTTTTCCTGGCTTTTGACTGTGAAATAGACCTTGCACCTCATTCTGTGTAATCACCAGAGGTGGTGGGCCCAAAGCAATGGATTAGGTTGTAGGAGGCTTGGCTGTTGTTGGTGTGTCTGAGATGGGGATCATGGAGATAGGTGGCAGTAGTTTTCTCTCAAACCTACAGTAAAACACATTCAGGTCATCTGCCAGTTGTTGATTTCCTTCAGCATGGGAAGGAGGTTTGCTGTAACCTGAATTTTAAAAAGTTTTCCAAATGTTTACTGGTTCATTTGTTGAGAACTAATCCCTTAGTTTTCAGAGTATTATCTCCCTTGTTAATAAGTTTCTGGCCTGATTGTACAGTATTATATTGCCTTTTCTGTAGGCTTCCTCTTTGGTATGATGTAGCTGCTTAAATTTAACTGTGAACCAAGATTTATTGCTACTGTATATTCTCAGGTTTCTGGATGGCACACATATGTCTTCACAAAAACTGACATATAATGTTACAGTATCTGTGAGTTCATCCAAGTCTGCACAGATGTCTTCTCTGTCAAACACAGTCCAATCAGTACAGTCAAGGCAAGCCTGTAGCTTTAGCTTTGCCTCCTCAGTCCAAGTCTTCACTGACTTAGTTGTTGGTTTCATGGTTTTAAGTCTTTGTCTATAAGCAGGTACAAGGTGAATCATACAATGACCAGAGTGTGTCACAGCTGCTTATGGTAAAGAGTTGGTCAAAGAAATACCACATACATATATGCTTGGTGAATATGCATAAATATACACAGCTATCATTATTTGTATTTGGAAAACTCAGTTGGATATTTTAGTTGAATATTATATGTGGTTGCATCAGAGTGACATTCAGATTTATAGTGCAATTAATCCTATATTTATGATTGGTTTAAATCCAAATTTCTTTATATAAAAATGCATAAAAATAATTATGTCAGGGTTCCAGAAAAACCCAACTTCAATCCAAAACTCTGAGACAGGTATTTTCTCAAACGTTCCTTTTATTAGAGTAGGTATACTGGCACATTGAGAAAACCCAAATCTGAGAGTTCCAGGTTGTCCCTTACTAATTCAAAAGTCCAAAGCCATCAGTCCATAACATGGTCCAATCGCAATCCACCCCAGCTAGAGACATTCCTTCAACCACTCCTACTCTAGGAATAACATGACCTTGACTGAAGAGAAGAATGCTATTATGTCTAACTACCAACACTCTACAATTCCCCCACTTACTTTCCCAAGCACAGGAATGTGGCAGCATGGAAGCTTCTGGTACTAATATGGCTTCCAAAGCTGACAGATGTTCCCCCATGAAGAAAAAAATCATGTCCTGGAAAATAAAATAGACAAAACACAATAAGAGGTTAATGCATTGTCCAAGCAAAGCATGTTAACCCCCTCTCCCCTCTCCAGGAGGATCTTTTGGCTTATCAGGAAAGTTATCATGAAATTGTTTAGCTAGTCCAGTGATGGTGAACCTGTGCCGGAAGTGGCATGCAGAGCCATTTCCATTGCCATGCAAACCATCACCCAGAGCAGGTCCACTGTGCAAGTGCATTCATCATCTGCCAGGTGATCGTCAGATAGCTGTCACGCATGTGTGGGGGTGGGGATGTACAGGAGATGCACATGTATGCACAGAAATGCATGGCACATGAGGGGGTCACACATGCGTGTGCAGAAATACATAGCACATGTGGGGGGATTTCATGTGCATGTGCAGAGATGTACTGCACATGCGGGGGTTCATGCGCGCATGTGCAGGGGGAAAGGGCAGCCCCGTGTGCATTATCTTATGGGTGCTGGCACGTGTTGGCATGCAAGGACAGAATGTGATTGACTGAACTAGTCTATCAGCTTTGACATCCAAACTTTGCACCTAAATTACTTCTGACAAAGGGTACCCCTTCCAGTGAACCAAATATTGTAAGTGACCCCTCTGCAGTCAAGAATCAAGAATCTTTTTTACCTCATAATGTATTTCACCCTGTACTTCCACAGGCTTGGGTGGAGCAGCAGGTATAGGTCTTAAAGTAGAACCTCTAGCTGGCTTTAACAGACTGCTGTGGACTACTGGATGTATTTTCCAGTATTTGAGGGAAGTTAAGCTGAACAGTAATGGGGTTAATTACTTTCAGTATGGAAAAAAGGCCAAAGAATTTTGGTCCAAGTTTCTTATTAGATTATTTCAGTCTTAAGTATTTAGTTGATAAATATATTCTGTCTCCCATTTGAAAAGGTGGTTGGAAAGATTGCTGTTTGTCTGCTTGTTTTTTATATTCCACAGTCGCTTCTGCTAAGACTTTCTTTGTATTGTCCCACACTTTCTTTAATATGTCCATCCATTCCGTTAGGGACATGGAGGTGGGTGGTTCTCTAAGTAACTCAGGCATAGGCACAAACACCATGCCAGTAGTTATTTGAAAAGTTGTCAACTCAGTATTACTGTGTACAGCATTATTATGTGCCAGTTCTGCAAATGGTAACAAGTCCACCCAATTTTCCTGTTGATAATTTAGATAACATCTAAAGTATTGTTCCATCATGGTGTTTGTACAATCTGAAGATCTGTTGGTAGCCGGATGGAATCAGAGCTAAACCCCTGGGATGATCCAGGGAACCTTAGGAACTCCTCCAGAACTTAGCAGTGAACTGGATTCTGCGATCTGAAATTATTCACCGCAGAAATCCATGAAGTCTGTAATATGTTTCACGAAAAGTTTGGCCAGCTTTTTCATTGAAGGAAGTCTATTGTAAGCAGTGAAATGGGCTTGCTTAAGGGCCTGTCACATAGGCCGACGGATGCAAAAAATATGTAAAAAGGACACAGCGGACGAGCAAAATTCCATCTGTTGTTATCCACCCTCAAAAGTGTCCCAAATTTGCATAAACAGAGCGGACAACAACGGAAAAGAACAGACGGGGGGAGGAGGTAGCCAGGATGTAAAGCAGATGCTCCACGGAAGCCTAACGGATGGAAGCGGATGGCACATCTGAAGGGCTTCCGGGGGAGCACAGCGAAGCGGACGTGCAGCGGAAGGAACGGATGCAGAGCGGATGCCAAGCGGATACAGCGGATGCATCACAGACGCCTAGCAGATGCCTAGCGGATGCCTAGCAGATGCAAAGCATTCACTGCGCATGCGGGGAGGATGCATTGCATCAGCCCCGCAGATATAAAAGGATGCACCTCTCAAGCAGGTCACCATTCAGAGGAAAGACCTGCTGCCAGACACATCTCCAGCCAACAACCATGGGGAAAAAGAGGAAGCCTGTGCCATCTTCTTCCAGCCCTGGCAAGAAGGACAGGGCCACCATCCCACCCCCTGGCATGGACAATGCTTCTGCTGGGGCTTCTGCTGCTGGTGCTGACTCTCCTGGCGCTGGGGCTTCTGCTGGGGCTGCTCCTGGTGCTGGTGCTTCTGCTGGTGCTTACTCTGCTGGTGCTGCTCCTGGTGTTGGTGCTTCTGCTGGTGCATACTCTGCTGGTGCTGCTCCTGGTCCTGCTGGTGCTGCTGATGCTCCTGGTCTTGCTGGTCCTGCTGGTCCTGCTGGTGCATACTCTGCTGCTGCTGATCCTGGTCCTGCTGGTGCTGCTGGTGCTCCTGGTGCTGCTGGTCCTGCTGGTGCTGTTTTTGCTGCTACTGTTGTTGTTGCTGCTGCTGCTGCTGGTGTGGTGGAGCAGCCCCGAGAACTTTGAAGCCCCTCTGATGAGGGCCCAGAAGGCCCTGCCAGAGGGAGGAAGAGGCATACGTGAGAACAGGAGAGGAGGCAATACTCCATTGAAGAGGAACATGAGGATGAGGTGCTCGAATGGCTGAGGGAGAACGAGTACCTATGGCGAAAGGGACACAGGCTCTATTGAGACACCAAGAGGAAGCAGGCAACTTGGAGAGAGAAGGCGGAGAGCCTGGGCTACACTTTGGTGGTCCTCCTCAGGTGGTGGAAGCAATGCACACCTGGTATGGGAAGCTGCACCTCAAGAAGTCTGGCCAGGCTGTGGTCAAGCTGACGGACTGGGAGACCTACGTGATGGCCAAGTGCAGCTTCTTGGAGGGTGAAATCCGCCACCGAGGAGCAGCCCCTCTCACAACCCTCTCTCTCAGGCAGCCCACAGAGAGCCAGTCCTCTTCTGGCCAAGAGTCAGCTCCTGTGTCCAGGCAAGTATCTGTGGAGCGTCCCACGACGGAGACCCTCCCAACAGCTGCACTCCCCGTGGCGAAGCGCGTGGAGGACCTCCTGATGCAGAGGGAGCAAGGAGAGGGCACTTCCACCAGAGACCACCTGACCCCCACCCCCAGCTCCACCTCCACAGAAAGCAGGCAGAGAGCCAGACCGGAGGGACAGAGCTACACTGTCCTGCTGGAGATCAGGGACACCATCAAAAGCAGGATAGAACTCCTCTCTCAGCTGGTACACACCGACATACCATCCTCAAACTGCAAGCCCTTCCTCACCTACGTCAACCAGACCCTCATGGACATGTCCGAATCACAGTACCAGTTGATAAAGGAGAGGATCACCAGTCTTCTGCACAACCCTCCAGGCCCAGCTAAACCTGCTCCGACCCAGTCCAGGTCTGCTCCTCCACCCCAGGTGATGTCATAACCCATCCAAGGCTTTCCACAGGCCCTCCCCTACCAAGGCTACAGCTACCAGGAGTTCCAGCAGCACAGGAAGCCCTTCACAGTCCAGCCACAGGTTCATCGAACGCCACCGATGCCACCAATGCCACCGACGCCACAGATGCCACCCACGCCACAGATGCCACCCACGCCACAGATGCCACCCACGCCTCACCTCGCTCACCTGCAGACCAGACAGCCCCACTACACTCCTCCTTCCTCCACCCCACAGCTAAGCCCGGCCTCAGAACATCTGTCATCGGTCTTGGGACTGACACCCCATGTCATGGAGGAAGGGGCTCTCACGGGACTGAGCCAGCTCTCTAAGAGCTTCCTCCACACACCATCCCCTGTTGTCCTCTTGGGGCCAGGCACCCCAATGGTGCCTCAGGCCAGCACTCCAGCAGCAGCCACCTCCAGAGCACCTGGACCCTTCACCCCTGAGACTATGGGCACACCTCAGAGTGACTGAGAAGAGTGCCAGAGACTGGGTTGCTACTGTTGACTTTATCTTTGCTTGGGACACTTTTCTTGGGTCATTTTGCTTTTACAGTTTGTTATTAATAAAGTTTATCTTTGCTTCACACACTTGGTTCAGTTCTTTTAGTCAATAAAATCTTGGTGGAAACTTTTAGAAATGGTTTAAGCTTTTGTATGCTTGTGGGATGGGTAAGGATAGCAGTGGGATGGGTAATAGCTGTGGGATGGGTTAGGATAGCAGTGGGATGGGCAGGGATACCTGTGGGATGGGTAATAGCTGTGGGATAAATAAGCCTCCAGTGCAAGCATAGTGGGACTGTATGGTCCACGCTCCCAGGTGCCACACCGACGGCCCTTTATCAATAACAATGTAATCATTGATCCACACATGTCAACATAAACACAACTCTTTATTAAATGCCCTGTTCATTGTAGGCCCACTCAACATACATGGCACAATCTCATCAGTGTGATGAGACAGGCTGAAGGAAGCATCCATTAAGCATCTACCATCCTGTCTTGCCACTCCACCGCTCCAGCTGGTGAGTTGCACCAGTGTTTCAGGAGGTTGCGCTGCTTCTTCCCTTCACGTGAAGCTCTGTTGGGGCCTTGCACATCCACAGTATCTATCAGGTTTCGCCCTTGCCTCCATTCACCAGGCTCCATGTCCCCATTGCCTTGTTGGTGGTCCACAAGCCTGTTCTGCAAGACTGGGTAGCGGGTGCGCATGAGATTGTACAGGATGCAGGAAGCTTCCACGATGTTCCTCACTGTCTCTGGGCAATGCTGCATGGTGGTGAGAAGTATCTGGAACCTGTTGGCCAGGATGCCAAAGGCGTTCTCCACCACCCACCTTGCAGGCCACGTGCTTCCCATCTAGGCTCCAACGGTGTGGGGGAAGTTCCACTTCTGATATCACTGCTCTGCAACTTTCTTCCAACCTTGTTCAGTGGAGGGGCACTGGAGAAGCTCCTCCAGGTATTCTTCGATGATGGCCTGCACCACTTCTCTAACCACAATGCTGATGGTGTTGTGTGGCACCCTCCAGGCATACTGCATGCTCCTGTATATGGTCCCGGAGGCCAGGTGGTGCAGAGTCAATGCCACCTTCAGCCCAGGGTCCAGGCTGGGCCAGAAGTTGGTATTCGCCTTGGTCAACCTGGGTCTCAGCCGCTCCACAACTTCATCAAACATGGCTGGCGGCATCCTCATGAAGTTCTGGAATGCATGAGGGTCTTCATTCCTCAGCCTCACCATCAGCTTGTTATACAGTCCATACTCAGCTCTTCTCACGATCCATGTTCGGACCCAGACACTTCTTGGCCGCCTCCTTTTCTTCCTGTAGAACAGGTGAAAGAGCCTGCAGAGGGCTTCGCACTGTTGTAGAATGATGGCGGCTACCAAAAGGAGTGTGCGACGATCCATGGTGGAGATGACTGGATACTGTGGAAGAGCAAGAGCCCGATGAAGGCTGAAGAGGTCTGCACCGCAGGGCTGCTGGACTGAAAGTGAGATCCAGGTAATTTCTCCCCCTTTTTATAGGAAATATAAGTTTTCCACTAGGTGTCCTTTTGCATCCTCTAGGCATCCTGCAGACATCCTAAATATCCGAGATAGATCCCCTATATGAATGTTTTTTCCATTTTAATGCTTTCTATGCGAGCTGCATCCACTTTCATCCTTTCTCCGTCCATGCTACTAATACTGCGTGTCCATTCCGCATCTGTTTTGCTTCCTCCCAGTGTCCGTTTTCTGCTGGAGTGGATGTGAGTTGCGCGGATGTGTAGCGGATGCCTAGTGGTTATAGAGGACTCGTAAGGGATGACGACAGACGTATAACGGATGTTCCCCGTATGCGTAGCAGATGTAGAATGGACACGTTGGATACATTTTCCGCTGAAAAAGTTTTGTGCAGCTCAAAACTTTTTGAGCAGATGAAATCTCAGTAGACGGATGCTGGATGGATAGAGAGTATGAAAAACGAACGCAGTGAGTATAGAATGGAAGCATCACGTTAACCAACGGATGGCAAGTTTTTCTCTCCATTTTACATCCTCTTTCCATCCGTTGGTGCTGTGTGACAGGGGCTTTAGAGAATAAGTCGATGACAGCCCAAATGACTGCATTTCCATTGCTGTTTGGGAGTTCAATGATAAAATCCATTGCGATTTCCTCCCAAGGTTTTGTTGGTTTGGCTGTGGGTTGGAGTAATCCAGGCAGCTTCCCTGGTCTGTTTTTGATAGCACAAACCAAGAAGCTTCTTACATAGTTCTCTACATTGGTTTTCATCTTTGGCCACCAAATTGTCTCCTTGCTAAATGGAGCATTTTTAGAAATCCAAAATGAATCCCTAGCTGAGAGTCATGACTCCGTTAGTCTCATGTTGGCAGGCACATATAACTTACCTCCTTTCCAAGCTAACCCTTCACACAAAGTCAAATCTGCTTTGTTTTCTTTAAACCATGCATCGTTTTACAATGCAGCTTTTAAATCTGCTGTCAACTTGTCTTTGGGGAGGTCAGAATGATGCTTGGCTCACACTCTAGAAGTGGCTTGGGCTGCTGGCTGGGCTTCAGAGATCATGGCATTCACTATTTTCTCTCATTGGCTGTCAAATTGGTGCTTTCTGGACAAGGCATCAGCCAATAGGTTTTTCCCCTGGAATGTATTTTAAGTTGAAGTTAAAGCATTTAAAGTATTGAGCCCAGCAAATTTGTTTGGGGGAAAGCTTTTGAGGATTCTTCAGAGCCTTTTTTTTTTTTTTTTGTCATCAGTCCATACCTTGAAAGGCTCTATAACTCTCTCCGGGAAATGCCTCCAAGATAGTAGAGCCCATCACACAGCAAAAGCCTCCTTCTCCCAAACTGTCCATCTATGTTCGGTGTCAGTCAACCTTTTTGACACATAAGCACAAGGCATCAGTTTGTTTTGAGAGTTCTTTTGAAGTAGCACAGCCACTATAGCCTTGTCACTGGCATTGGCTTGGACTACAAAAGTTTTATTTGGAATCAAATGTTGGAGGATAGACTGTGCTGCAAAAAGGCACTTTAAAGTTTCACAGGATTTTTGACAGTCCATCATCCAAGTGAAAGGTTGATTAGATTTTGGTTTGGTTGGAGAAGGACTGATATTTAGTAACTCTGTTAAAGAGAGTGCAACCACAGCAAACAAAAGGATGAATTGTTTATAAATGCAAAACCCAGGAAGCTTTGAAGTTGCTTACATGCCTTTGGGGGTTGCCAATCTAGCACCACCTTCACTTTTCCAGGGTCCATCTCAACCCCCTGATTTGACACTCCATAGCCCAGATAGTCCAAAGACTTCTTATGGAATCCGTATTTTGACAGCTTTGCATATAGTTTGGCAGCTAAAAGTTTTTTCAGTACTTGTCTGACTAATTTGACATGCCAGGGTCTCGCTAAATATAAGAATGTTTTCCAGACATTATACAAATGTTCATGTAGCACCTCATTAATCAGCTGCATAAATACAGCGGGGGGCATGAAAAGCTCAGAATTGGAAACTCCCCAGGGGGCAGTTAAACACTGTTTTCCACTCATCTCCCTCTTTTATGTGGACTCAGTAGTGGGCTATTCTCAGATCTAGCTTGGTAAAGATTTTGCCTTTGGACAGGTGATTTAGCAAGTCCTTCATTAGGGGGACGGAGTATGTGTTTTGTATGTACAGCCCATTCACCCCATGGAAATCCACACATAATCAGAGACCCCTATCTTTTCTTTAAATAATACTGGGGCTGGCAACCTAGATTTTGCTAGTTCAATGAACCCTCTGGCTAATTGGTATCAATGTATTTCCTCAACTCAGTCATTTTGGCAAGTATATTTTGGTTTGGGAGCTTTGCCCCAGGTCCATTCAATGGCATAATCAGTGGCTCGATGAGGGGGGAGGATGTTGCATTCCTCCTCACTAGCCTCAGCTAAGTCTCTATATTGTTTAGGAATCTGGGGTTCACCTGGAGGAGAATATGAAGTAGTAGCTGCTGTTTCTGGTTGTGGACTATTGGTTGTCAGTCTTTTATCAGGAGGGACAGGGGGCAGCAAGCCAATGCCAGTTATGATTTTCCATTATCCATCTTCCCATTTAATGATAGGGGCCCATTTGTCAAGCCAAGCAAGTCATAATAGGACAGATTCTGACTTTTTTGGAGCTACTATAAATCTTGTTTGGCAAATTGACTGGTCTCTGGGGGCTTCCATGAAGCCCTTCTGCTTCTGGCCGCTGCAGCTGGGTGCTGTTGTAGAACCGGTGCAGGTGTTAGACATTCAGAAACTTGATGATCAGCTTGATCACAATGGTAGCATTTGATAACCCCTGCAGGTTGGGTAGGAATGGCCTCCACAGGCTTAATCAGAGGACGTCAGGCCAACATTCCCCTTAGGGGCCTCTAAGATGAAGGTTTGTGATGTGGATGAATTTCTCTATCTAGAGCCATGGACATGTTATACCAGTCTTGTAATTGCTCTGGTACCCCTTGGAACTTACAGGCTTTTCTGACTTCTTAATCAATGGCTTCCTTAAAATAGTGCAGAAGTATTCTGTCAGGCCAATGTCCAAAATTTCCTGCGACCCATCTAAAATCCCATACAAAGTCTTATAGGTTGATTATCTTGCTTCATCACTTTTATTTTGTCTTCATTTTCACCTACTCTGTTGGGATCTTCAAATCTAGCCTACAGCAGCTCAGCAAATCTATCTGCAACAGTTAGCTCAGCAGCCCTCTCATTGTGTAGCTGAGCTATCCAGTCAGAAGTGTCTCCTTCATTCATCCCATCTGAAATTGCTGAAACTAAGTCATGATCTATTTCTTATTGTTCTCCATATTGATCTATATGTGCCCAGACTTGGCTGAGGAAGTAAGTGAGTTTTGCAGGCTTCCCATCTAATGTTGCTCTAAACCTTGGTGGCACTGGTCTCACTGGTGGAATTGCCATGGCAACCAGTGGTGGGGCAGGGACCTGCTGCTGCTCTGTAGCAGGCAGCAGAAGGAGGACCTGCTGGGGTGCTGTGATGGGGCAGCGGGGTAGCGGAGGGTGACTGATCTGGAATCTGCTGTAGCACTGCCACTGGCTGCTGGACAGTGGCCAGCTACTGAGTTGGTTGTCAAGTTGGAAAATGGGGTGGTGGCTGCAGCCTGCTGCTGGATCAGATCCTATTGCTGCACCAGGATTGTTGTGGCAAATTGGCCCTATAGTGGTCCCAAAGATGGTGGTGCAAACGATGCTGACATCCACTGGCATTGGACCTACCCGTGATCAATATAGAATCCCCAACCTGGGGGAGTACATTCCAAATGCCAGTTGCATCTGCTATCTTCCCCCTGCTGTTTGTCCCTGTTGTGCTGAGCCAATTCTCTGGTCATCTCCAGCTGAGTGGAAAGATGCTGATGCCATGCTGTTTACACTGCCAGGTCAGGAAAAGTGAATGTGGGTTGTGTTAAGCTCCATCTCAATTGGGGAGGTTGGGACTTTGGGACATAACTTCCCACTTTAAGATGTTTAAAATGCTCTGGGAGCCCTGTCAACAATTGGCTTTGAGATGGAAGCAACAGGTTCCAGTCTCAGGAGTTGTTGGATTCCAAAGCTCCCACATTTCTCTATTCTGGCTAGTGGGCTGACTTCATGGGCTGGAGTCAGAACAATATTCATGCGGCCGTTCCTCCAATCTCATCTCTGGAGTTAGATCAGTCTGGCAACTTTTCCAAGAATCCATTTCCTTGGGCTGAATGCCCAGTCTTTGTCTCTCCTCTGCAGCTTCAAGGGCTCACACCATGTCTTCTGAAGGAGAATACTGGGTCTCGATAAGTTCTCTGGTATCCGTTCCCACAGCTCCTTCTGTGATCTCCTCCTTCTCATCCATTTTTGCTGAGTCTTTGCACTGACCAAACTTCAGGTTGGTACTGGGGCTGAGCACCCTGGATAGCTCCCTGATGGGGTGCTGGTAACTATATAGAGATTCAGCTTAATGTCAGGGTTCCAGAAAAACCAAACTCCAATCAAAAATTCTGAGACAGGTATTTTCTCAAAAGTTCTTTCTATTAGAATGCTAAAACAGAAGGTTTCTATGATAAATTGACTGATTTAGATAAGATTTTGACAGGTACTGATGAAAAGGTGATTAAAAAATTATATGGATATCTATTAGAAATTAAACTAGAAGAAGAACAAGTTAAAGAAACAATGATTGCTTGGGGGAAGAATTTTGGATATGGGATTGACCTAGAGAAATGGCAAAAATTGTGGTCTCAAAATTATAAAATGTCATTGTCAACAGAATATAAAGAAAATTTGTGTAAGATGTTTTACAGGTATTTTCCCCCAACAAGAATAGCAAGAATGTTCAAGAATAAATCTGAAAAATGTTGGAAATGTCATCAAGTACCTGGCTCATCTTACCATATGTGCTGGACTTGTGCAAATGCCAAAAAATATTGGACTAAAATCCACACATGGTTGGAAAAAATGACAAAAAAGCGTATAGACTTGAAACCAGAGATATTTTTACTGGGAATTTTACCTGAAATATATAGTAAAGAATTGAAATACCTGATTGTAAATGTATTAACAGCGGCTAGGATTGTATTTGCCAAAAACTGGAAAAATGAGAACGTACTATCACAGGAGAAATTATGAAGAAAATATCGGAATGTGCTGAAATGAGTAGATTGACATTTGAAATCAGAGAACAAGATGATAAACAATTTCATCAAATTTGGGATCTATTCTATCAGGGTTAGACAATAAAACATGGAAATGAAATATGTAGATTTTTAGAAAATAATGAATATATAAAAATGTATTATTTTATTATATCTACAAAATGATTGTAGAATAGATCTGAGATGATAATATGAACTGTCACAAAGCAAATTAAATAAAATATGGATTATCTTGTCAAACATGAATGAATAATAGTATAGTCAAATGATTGATTAATAATGATATTAATGTATTGAGGAATATTTGATTGACAATATGAGAAGATATACAATGTAATTGTAATTGAAGACTACAAAGTGTATATATATATGCTGTTTAGCTTCCTTCGGGTATTATCCCACGTCATTGTAGTTCTGTTAAAGTTGTAGCTGTGGGATGACGTGGGATAATAACCGAAGGAATCTAAACAGCACACATGTAAGTACCTGCGAAAGCCTAAAAAAACATATATATATATATATATATATATATATATATATATATATATATATATGATGGCTTGATGTTTTTAGGTTTTGTTTGTCTATGTTTGTCTTACAAAACAATAAAACTTTATTAAAAAAAAAAAGTCTGTGCTGACCAATTGGCCCCCATCTTCACCCGAATCTTCAATAGATTACTAGAGATGTACTATGTTCCTTCCTGCTTCAAACGCTCTACCATCATCCCAATGCCAAGGAAGCCCTCCATCAAGGAACTGAATGACTACTGACCAGTTGCTCTAACATCTGTAATTATGAAAATCTTTAAAAGGATTGTGCTATCTCACCTTGAACCATGGCGGATCCGCTGTTAGATCACATGCAGTTTGCATATAGAGCAAATAGATCGACAGATGCTGTTAACATGGCTCTGCATTACATCCTACAACAGATTGAATCTCCAAATACCTACGCAAGGGTCCTCTTTGTAGACTTCAGTTCAGCATTCAATACCATCATTCCAGACACTCTTCTAAGTAAACTAAACCAACTAGCAGTACCTGAACACACCTGTAATGGATGATAAACTTCCTAACAGACAGGAAGCAGAAGGTGAAACTAGGCAGAATCACATCCAATACCTGTAGTCAGCAGAGCCCCCACACAAGGCTGTGTGCTTTCTCCGCTTCTCTTCTCCCGATATATCAATGACTGCATCTCAAATGATTCATCTGTTAAAGGCTAGGTCACACTGGCTGACGGATGCAAAATGCATGTAAAAAGGACACAGCGGACAAGCAAATTTTCCATCCGTTGTTATCCACTCTCAAAAGTGCCCGAAATTTGCATAAACAGAGTGGACAACAACGGAAACGAACGGATGGGGGGAGGATGTAGCAGGGATGTAAAGCGGATGTTCGTAGGAAGCCTAGTGGATGGAAGCGGATGGAAGCGGATGACACATCCGCAGGGCTTCCGGGGGATAACTGTGAAGCGTACGTGTAGTGGAAGGAGCGGATGCGTTGCGGATGCATTGCGGATGCGTTGCGGATGCATCACGGACGCCTATAGGATACATAGCGGATGCGTAGCGGATGCAAAGCATTCACTGTGCATGTGGGGAGGATGAATTGCATCAGCTCCGCGGATATAAAAGGATGCAGCTCGCAAGCAGTCAGCATTCAGAGAAAAGACCTGCTGCCAGAGACATCTTGAGAGAACACCATGGGGAGAAGAAGAAGCCTGTGCCTACTCTTTCCAGCCCTGGCAAGAAGGACAGAACCACCATTCCACCCCTTGGCGCTGACTCTGAAGCTGCTGGTGCTGCTGGTGCTGCTGGTGCTCCTGGTGTTGCTGGTGCTTCTCCTGCTGGTGCTGGTCCTGCTCCTGCTGCTGCTGCTGTGGTGGACCAGCCCCAAGGCTTTCAAAGCCCTGCTTCTGAAGGCCCTGAAGCCCCTGCCAGAGGGAGGAAGAAGCAAGGCAAGGAGAAGGGGGAGAGGAAACAGTACACCATTTCCGAAGACCATGAGGAGGAGGAGGACAAGTACCTGTGGAGGAAGGGCGACAGGCTTTATCGCGACACCAAGCAGAAGCAGGCAGCATGGAGAGAGAAGGCGGAGAGCCTTGGCTACACTTCAGATGTCCTCCTGGGGTGGTGGAAGCATATGCACACCTGGTATGGCAGGCTGCACCTGAAGAAATCCAGGCAGGCCGCTGTCAAGCTCACTGACCGGGAGACCTATGTGATGCCCAAGTGCAGTTTCCTGGAGGGTGAGATCCACCACCAAGGAGCAGCCCCTCTGTCAACCCTCTCCCTCAGACAGCCCACAGAGAGCCACTCCTCTTCCAGCCAGGAGACAGCTACAGTGTCCAGGCAGGTGTCTTTGGAGGGCCCCACAACAGAGACCCCCCCGACAGCTGCACTCCCCGTGCCAGAGGACGTGGAGGATCCCCTGTCTCAGATGGAGCAAGAAGAATCAGCCACCAGAGACCAACCTACACCCACCCCCAGCTCCACCTCCACAGAAAGCAGGCAGAGAGGCAGACTGGAGGGCCAGAGCCACACTGTCCTGCTGGAGATCAGGGACACCATCAAGACCAACACAAATCTTCTCTCTCAGCTGGTCCACAGTGATATGCCATCCTCTAACCGCAAGCCCTTCATCACGTACGTGAGCCAGACCCTCATGGACATGCCTGAGGCCCAGTACCAGGCGATGAAGGAGAGGATCACAGCTCTTCTGCACCACCCTCCAGGCCCAGCTGAACCTGCTGCTACCCACTCCAGGTCTGCTCCTCCACCCCAGGTGATGTCACAGCCCTTCCACGGATTTCAGCATCCCCTCGCCTACCAAGCCTACCACTACCAGGACTTCCCACAGCAGAGCCAGCCCTTCCCAGTCCACATCCAGGTTCCTCGGATGCCACATATGCCTCACCTGACCCAGCTGCAGATCAGACAGCCCCATTACACTCCTTCTTCCTCCACCCCACAGCCAAGCCCTTCCTCAGAACATCTGTCATCAGTCTTGGGCCTCACATCCCAGGTAGTTGAGGAAGGGCCTCTCAACCTCATGGGACTGAGTCAGCTCTCTGAGAGCTTCCTGAACTCTCAGGGCCAGCCACCCCAATGGTGCCTCAGACCAGCACTCCAGCAATAGCCACCTCCACAGTCCCTGGCCCCTTTACATCTGAGACCATGGGCACACCTCAGAGTGACTGAGAAGAGTGCCAGAGGCTGAATTGTTACCTGCTCATTTTATCTTTGCTTCAGATACTTTACTTGGGCCATTTTGCTTTTTAATAAAGTCATACAGTTTGTTTTTAATAAAGGTTATCTTTGCTTCACACATTTGGTTCATTTTTTTTTTTTTACTTTATAAAGTGTTGGGGAAAACTTTGAAAAAAGGGTTAAACCTTTGCATGCTTGTTAGATTGGTAAGGATAGCTGTGGGATGGATAGCTGTGGGATGGGTAATGATAGCTGTGAGATTGGTAAGTATAGCTGTGGGATGGATAGCTGTGGGATGGGTAAAGATAGCTGTGGAATGGATAGCAGTGGGATTGGTAAGGATAGCTGTGGGATGGATAGCTGTGGGATGGTAAGGATAGCTGTGGGATAGATAAACCTCCAGTGCAACCATAGCGGGACTGTATGGTCCACCCTCCCAGCTGCCACACATATGGCCCTTTATTATCAATAACAATTTAATCATTGATCAACACATTTCAACATAAACAAAGCTCTTCATTAATGCCCAATTCATTGTAAGGCCACTCAACATATTTGGCACAATCTCATCAGTGTGATGAGACAGGCTGAAGGAAGCATCCATTAAGCATCTACCATCCTGTTTTGCCACTCCACTGCTCCAGCTGGGGAGTTGCACCAGTGTCTCAGGAGGTTGCGCTGCTTCTTCCCTTCACATGAAGCTCTGTTGGGGCCTTGCACACCCACAGTGTCTATCAGGTTTTGCCCTTGCCTCCATTCCCCAGGCTCCATGTCCCCATTGCCTTGTTGACGGTCCACAAGCCTGTTCTGCAACACTGGGTAGCAGGTGCGCATGAGATTGTGCAGGATGCAGCAAGCTTCCACGATGCTCCTTACGGCCCGTGGGCGATGCTGCATGGTGGTGAGAAGTACCTGGAACCTGTTGGCCAGGATGCCAAAGGCGTTCTCCACCACCCATCTTACCATGGACAGCCTATAGTTGAAGATCCTCTCTTCACGGGTGAGGTATCTGGAAGTGTACAGCTTCATGAGGTAGGTTCTGAGGGAGAAGGCGTCATCACCAACGATGAAGTAGGGAATATCTTGTGTGTTGTTGGGTAGGGGGTCTGGATCTGGGAAACCAATGGTGAGGTTGCATTCCAGCCCACCCTTGAGGTCATTGGTATTGTATATCTGGGCATCTGAAGGTGACCCGTTGCCTGAAGCATCAATGTACATGAACTTGTAGTCAGCATCAACCATGGTAAAGAGGACGATGCTGAAGAAGGCCTTGTAGTTGAAATAATTGGACCCTGAGTTGGCTGGAGCTTTGCAGGCCACGTGCTTCCCATCTATGGCTCCAACGGTGCGGGGAAAGTTCCACCTCTGATACCACTGCTCTGCAACTTTCCTGCAGCCTTCTTCAGTGGTGGGGCACTTGAGGAGCTCCTCCACGTATTCTTCGATGATGGCCTGCACCATTTCTCTGACCACAATGCTGATGGTGTTGTGTGGCACCCTCCAGGCATACTGCATGTTTCCGTATGTGGTTCCAGAGGCCAGGTGGCGCAGAGTCAGTGCCACCTTCAGTACAGGGTCCAGGCTGGGACGGAAGTTGGTGTTTGCCTTGGGTCTCAGACGCTCCACAACTTTATCAAACATGGCTGGTGGCATCCTCATGAAGTGCTGGAATGCACGAGGGTCTTCATTCCTCAGCTCCACCATCAGCTTGTCATAGAGTCCAAACTCCACTCTTCTCCCAATCCATCTTCGGACCCAGACAGCTGTTGGACCTCTCCTTCTTCCCCTTGCGTAGAAAAGGTGAAACAGTCTGAAGAGGGCTTGGTTCTGGTGTTGAATGATGGTGGGTACCAAAAGGAGTGTTGGATGATCCATGGTGGAGATCAATGGATGATTTGGAAGAGCAAGAGCAAGGGTGATGAGGTCTGCACACCAGGGCTGGTGGACTGATAGTGAGATCCAGGTGATTTCCTCCTCCTTTTTATAGGAAATGTTGGTTTTCCACTAGGTGTCCTTCCACATACTCTAGACATCTTCCAGACATCCTAAATATCTGAGATACGTCCCATATACGAACGTTTTGTCCGTTTTAATGCTTTATATCCGAGCTGCATCTGCTTTCATCCTTTCTATGTCCGAGCTACTAACGCTGTGTGGACGTTCCGCGTACCTTTTGCTTCCTCCCTCTTTCCGCTTTCTGCTGCAGTGGATGTGAGTTGCGCGGATGGCCAGAGGATGCCGAGAGGATACATCGGACGTGTAACGGATGATAATGGACTTAGAACGTTTTGCCCGTATGTGTTGCGGATGTAGATCGTACGCGGCAGAAAGTTCATCTGTTCAAAAAGTTTTGTGCAGCTCAAAACTTTTTGAGCGGATGAAATAGCAGTAGATGGATATTTTACGGATAGAGCATATGAAACACGTATGCAGTGAGTACACAACGGATGCATCACATTTTCCAACGGATGGCAAATTTTTTTGTCTGTTTTACATCCTCTTTGCATCCGGTGGTTCAGTGTGACTTGGGCTTAAAATACTGAAGTTTGCTGATGACACAACAGTGATTGGTTTCATTCAACACAACGATGAATCTACATTCAGACAGGAGGTTATACAACTTGCCACATGGTGTAACCAGAACAATCTGGAACTGAACATACTCAAAACCATATAAATGGTGATAGACTTTAGAAGAAACCTTCCCATACTATCACCTCTTACAATCCTAAACAACACAGTATCAACAGTAGAGACCTTCAAATTTCTAGGTTCCACTATATCATATGACCTAAAATGGACACCTAACATCAAAAATATCATCAAAAAAGCACAACAAAGAATGTTCTTTCTGCACCAACTCAGAAAGCTTAAACTGCCCAAGGAGCTGCTGATACAGTTCTACAGAGGAATTATTGAGTCCATCATCTGCATCTCTATAACTATCTGGTTTGTTTCTGCAACCCAACAGGACAGACACAGACTTCAGAGGATAATTAGGACTGCAGAAAAAACAATTACTACCCACCTCCCTTCAATAGAGGACCTGTATACTGCACAAATCAAAAAGAGGACTGTGAAAATATTTACAGATCCCTCACATACCGGACATAAACTGTTTCAACTCCTTCCCTCAGAACAACGCTATAGAGCACAGCACACCAGAACAACTAGACACAAGAACAGTTTTTTTCCGAAAGCCATCACTCTGCTAAACAAATAATTCCTTCAACACTGTTCAACTATTACAAAGTCTGCACTACTATTACTGTTAATCTTCTCATCACTCCTTATCACCCATCCCCTCCCACTTGTGATTGTAGGACTGTAACTTTGTCACTTGTATCCTTACAATTTATACTGACTGCTTGTATCCTTACAATCAATGATTTGATTGTTGACTGTACCCTATGACTATCCTGAATTGTTGTATGAATGATTCTTGATTCTTAAAGAATATATCTTTTCTTTTATGTTTACTGAGAGTATCTACACCAAGACAAATTCCTTGTGTGTCCAATCACACTTGGCCAATAAAGTATTCTATTCTATTCTATTTTAGCATTTGAAGTCAAGCTTATTTCTTATATTGAAAATGTAACACATCAGAGATGGGTATAAATCTCTGAGTAGATTATACAATTTGTAGATTAAAAAAAAGATCACAAAATTAGTACTGATACCTACTATACTTATTCTACTCTCCCAATTATTCATGTCAGCTTTCACAAAACTGTCAGCACCTTGACAGTTATCCCAGAAAATATTTCCTGCCTTAAAAGTCTTTCCACCTGTCTTTATTTGGCAATAATGTAATATGCTAAAAATAGATAATGAAACAGTATGCTCAGATCAGATAAACATATTGTGCTATTATCCCTCCATTCTTTCTTAAAGGCCCTGTCACACTGGCTGACAGATGCAAAACGTTTGTAAAAAGGACACAGCGGATGAGCAAAATGTTCCATTGGTTGTTATCCGCTCTCAAAAGTGCCCTGAATTTGAATAACCAGAGCAGACAACATGGAAAGGAACGGGTGGGGGGAGGACATAGGGCGGATGGAAAGCGGATGTTCCATGGAAGCCTAGCGGATGGAAGCGGATGGAAGCGGATTGCACATCCGCAAGGCTTCCGGGGGAGCACAGCAAAGCAGATGCGGAATGGAAAGAGCGGATGCAGAGCGGATGCAGAGCGGATGAAGCGGATGTAGAGAGGAAGCCTAGCGGATGCCTAGCAGATGCCTAGCGGATGCCTAGCGGATGCCTAGCAGATGCCTAGCGGATGCCTAGCGGATGCCTAGCGTTCACTGAGCATGCGGGGAGGATGCATTGCGTCAGCCCTGTTAAGCCTGGGTTCCCCAACCAGGGTTAGGTAGACAAGCTAAACA
>BLBF01000019.1:2542254-2564516 GCA_015471245.1 Laticauda colubrina | reverse complement strand
GCAATGATACACAGTTGCAAACACATGAATGATACATAGTTACAACAGGTAGCATTTCTTTAGGGGGCTGCACAGCCCTCCATGTGCTCGCCTGAGGTAGCCTGACTGCCATTAGGTTCCAAGATGAGATCCTCAGACTCCTTGTGAGACCATATGCTGGTGCGGTTGTCCCTAGGTTCCTCCTAATGCAAGACAATGCTAGACCTCATGTGGCTAGAGTGTGTCAGCAGTTCCTGCAAGAAGAAGGCATTGATGCTATGGACTGGCCTGCCCATTCCCCAGACCTGAATCCAATCGAGCACATCTGGGACATCATTTCTCTCTCTATCCACCAACGTCACGTTGCACTCCTGAGGAGATCCCTCAGGGGACCACCTCATCAGGAGCATGCCAAGGCACGTGGAGGTCACACACAGGCACATGGAGGCCACACACATTACTGAGCCTTATTTTGACTTGTTTTAAGGACATTACATCAAAGTTGGATCAGCCTGTAGTGTTTTTTTCCACTTTAATTTTGGGTGTACCTCCAAATCCAGACCTCCATGGGTTGCTCAATTTGATTTCCATTGATAATTTTTGTGTGATTTTGTTGTCAGCACATTCAACTATGTAATGAATAAAGTATTTAATGAGAATATTTCTTTCATTCAGATATAGGATGTCTTATTTTTGTGTTCCCTTTATTTTTTGAGCAGTGTATATATATATATCCTCATCAAAGTATGTTGCCTCTCAGCTACATAAGTAGATTAGGAGTAATTGATGAGTTCTCTCTCTTTTTTTCCTAATAAAAACAGTCTGACTGCCCAAACCTTTTTGGAGATGGTAGTCATTATTTTGTAACCATTCAGATGATACATATGATATATATTGTTGTGCTAGTGCTATTCAGTTAAAATGACTTGTTATTGCTTTTTAAATGAAACTTGAAAGTTTTAAATGAAACAAGAAAGCATTTTCACATTTTTTTCCAACTGCTTACTTGCTTAAAATTGGAACCCTGCTAAGGACACAACATATGATTTTTATTGTGCCAGGGATTTAATTTTATATACCTGTGTAATATATGGAACCAAATTCCGGAAAACTATCTTTGATACAATTGGTGAAATACAATTTTGGAAAATATCTTGCCTTCCAATCTCGATAAACTAGATATCAAGATAAGCTAGATAAATCACAAAGAGACTGTTATGAATGATACTTAAATCAGCTGACTAGTTTTGGAAAACCAACTTAGTCAATATATCAAAATATTTTGCTGGAATAAGTTTAGAGTAAGCAATACTCTTTCTAAATTAAGAAACAAAAATGAAAAGTTCTTTTTAAAAAGGGCATACAGGATCATATAGCAAAATGAAAATATTAATGAAAATGCTAAAACTGCAAAGATAGGGGTGGTGAAACTAAAGACTGGAATGTTTTGCTATGATTGTGAAAAATAACAAAAACAGGCTTTTCAGTCATAACTCAAAGAAAAGGAAAATCAGGAAAGCATAAGTCGTAACTGATAAGCTAAGTATGCCAGAAAAGGGGCAAGCAAAGAACATGCTGGCTTGATAACTTTAAATCTGATACAAAGCTGAACATCCAACAATTGAAAGAAGCTGTGCTTAACAGGGTAACATGGGGACAACTTGTCTATAAAGTCACCAAGATTTGGAGACAACTAAATGGTTAAAAACAACAAATAAAAACAACAGTTTGTGATGCAGTATCCATGCTGGTTGTGGACAGAGTTTGAAGAAAAGTAAAGAGGACTAATATTTGGAAATACTTTGACATTTTATTGCATTTTCCTTATTGTACCAGTGACAGTTTAGTTCTGCAATGTGATAAAATATAAAGGACAAAGTAAATAGAAGGAAAGTGAATTGGGAGATCAAATTGAACATTATTTCCTGGCATAAAGTGCTAATTCATTACTTTTATCACAAATATCCAATTTTAAAGGAGTATTTTTTCCTATTATCGTGTATTGCACATGTCTTACTTTCATATTTGAGCACTTTCCCTGCTTTTTATTTCTTGAAATTGCAGTTTGTATTTTTGAAAGGAAATAATGATCATTTTGTTGTTCGATGAGCCATTAAGCATGTAACAATCTAGAATATATAATATCTTAATTGTAGTTAAGTTGATTGCTAGAAATTTTATTCAAAAATCAGTTTATATAATTATGGTGTACTTTAAAAGCTATATTTTATAAATCAACTTTTCTGAACCTCCTTCTATTGGGAAAAGCAAATTGCAACGAAACACATTTTATCAAATATAAGCATTTTTGAAGCTCTGAAGTGAATTGTTATAATAAATTTATATTTTGATTTTGTATATATTGCTGACTTTGTTCATAATACATGCTGAAGAATACAAAGCTGTTTATTTCTTGTGTTTCAAGCACAAAGAACTTTTCAAGATAATCATCCAGCCTCGAAATTGATCTCATAAATTTATAATCAGAGATTTATGTTCAGAAGAAATTTTTTTTTATAGAGGTCAACTGTTAGTGTTCTAAATAATGTCTTTATATTCTAGAATAGATAACATAAGTCAGTCTAATGAAACAAAATATGACTTTTTCATAGTCAGAACCATCACACGTTATTTACTCCAGTACCAATGCATCTTTTCCAGTGCTTAGTACAATCTTCTCATCTTTTTTCTCTATCCAGCAGTTGGTCTTAATCCACATACTTAGATTTACACAGTATTGACTACCCATAAAGAATAATAACTTGGTAATAATAGTTGAAATAGGATTAATATGCTTATGACTGTATTTGAAATTTCTTTTCATTAAAAAAAATGCTTATGGTGAAATTGGATCATTTTCTCCCTATAATTTTATCAAATTACATACAATTTTGTTTTATTTTTAGAATTCCAAAATCAGTAGTTCTGTATTAGTTAACTACAGGTAGTCCTGAAATTATAACCACAATTCAACCCAAAATGCAATGTGAAGTGAGAAATTTACGTGAGTTTTGCCCCTTTTTACGACTTTGCTTACCACATTTGTTTAGCGAATCACTGAAGTTTCTAAATTATTAAAATAGTGCACATTTTTGCACTAAGGTATGAAGGTACCAGACAGCTTTGTTGCTTGTCAATTTTGACACCTCTTTCATTTTTATTTGCAGTATAATTAAGTATCTGGTGGATCATCCAACCTTTATAAGCATGCTAATAG
This sequence comes from Laticauda colubrina, assembly GCA_015471245.1. Classification (NCBI taxonomy): domain Eukaryota; kingdom Metazoa; phylum Chordata; class Lepidosauria; order Squamata; family Elapidae; genus Laticauda; species Laticauda colubrina. Next base: position 2,561,320 of record BLBF01000019.1, on the reverse strand, counting down.
CATTTCTAGATAAACTGTTCTCAAACAATGGTAAATGCAAGTGAAGAACTCTAGTAGCAGTCTTCATTTAAATATATTTTGTACTGACAAAGAATTATATACAACTGCATCTAATGTCAGTTCTGAATTGTAATTATTGCTGTGCATTTTGTGTTGCAGTTTTTAAATAAATATTAATTTGAAAACTTGATCACAAAATAAATCCTTTATTGGATCTTTACTGGTACCTGAGGGGAAATATTTATATTTTATAATAAAACAAACATGTTCTAGATTTGAAAAATCTTAGGATATTACAGATGTGGTTTATTTATACACACAATAAAAACAGCTACCTTTCTATCTTACTGTAGGTTCAGAGCATTGACTTCAATTGTATTTTTATATTTTGCAGAAAATTTAGCTACACTAGAGCAATGTGAGTAAGTCATGTCTGTCAAATTGTCACCATTAGAACAGGAAAAAAACATGGAAATTGTTGTCTTCCCAAATCTTCAAGTGACATGGGCATTTTTTAAAATATTCATTTCTGAATTCCTTGTCCCTTTGTTTCTGGTTATCAAAACTTCACCTAAATGCATCTTTCTGCTTCAGAAAGCTAGGAAAAAAGCATTAGTAATGTGGAATGCTAATTAGATTTCTAGACAAATCAAAACAATGTTTGGCCATAGTCATGTGGCTACTATCAGAGAACTACATAATATTAAGAGAACGAGAGTCGCCTTTTCAGTGGTGGGATTTAAAACATTTTACTACCGGTTTTGTGGGTGTGGCTTGGTGGGCATGGTTAAGTGGGTGTGGCCATGTGAATGGGTGGGCGTGGTTTTTTTTTTTTTTTTTTTTGCTTGTTTGCAGCACCCCCACACTGGTTCTTTTTTGGCTTTCTGAGCCTCGGAGGAGCCTCAGGGGGCATTTTTGCTCCTTCCCAGAAGGCTCCTCTGGGGCTCAGGAAGAAAAAAACAACAACATTGGAGGGACCCATAGCACCCCTCCACTCTCCGTTTTGGGATCTTTCTGGCCTCAGAGGAGCCTCTAGGGGAGGTGTTTTGCTCCCAGAAGGCTCCTCTGGGGCTCAGGAAGAAAAAAAGCAGATCATGGGAGGGACCCACAGCACCCCTCCACTCTCTGTTTTGGGACTCTGCTGGCTTCAGAGGAGCCTCTAGAGGATGTGTTTTCGCTCCCAGAAGGCTCCTCTGATGGTCAGGAAGAAAAAAACATCATAGGAAGGGCACGCAGCACTCCTCCATGCTCCGTTTTGGGACTTTCCTGGCCTCAGATGAGCTAGGGGGATGTCTTTGCTCCCAGAAAGCTCCTCTAGGGTTCAGGAAGGCAAAAAATGGAGGGAGTGAGCCCCTTCCTCCATTTTTTGCCTTTCTGGGCCTCAGCAAGGGGAATCCCAACACAGCTGATCATATGAACAGCTGATTGTCAGAAGGGGGAAAAAAGAAATATCTTTAGGGGTGAGTGTCAGGCGGACAGAGTGAGCAAGCATCAGGCGGGCGGGTCAAGCGAGCCAGCAGCGACTGGGTGACTGGGTCAGGGGTGTGGCCAGCCAGAACTTAATATCGGTTTGGCGACCCACGCCAAATCCTCGCTACCAGTTCACCCAATCCAGAGCGAACTGCTGAATACCACTACTGTTTCTTTTACATTACCTATAGGTATGTGGACTTATTCTTGTTAATGTATACAGTATATTAATGTACCATGTTTCTCACAAAATAAGGCCGGGCTTTATTTTTTTTTGACCCCCCAAAAAACGGCTAGGCTGTCTTTTTGGGGGTGACTTAATTCCCCCTCTTGCATCTTCAGGCGGGCAGGCAGCGATAGCTTCGATGTTGACCTCGGCGTTGGTGGGGCACTTTGTATTGGGAAACATTCTGCCACCATTGCTTTCCCTTCTCCCCATGCTGCCATGGCATTTAGAGCTATGCCACAGTGTTTGGTGCAGCCATGCGTGGCCAGCCAGGGCTCCTCCCTTCAACCAGAGCCCAGTGGAGACACTTGGCTTCAGGTGCTCCTGTCACCGCCTTCCCTTCACCTTCAAAGCAAAGCCAATTCTTTTTAAAAAGATGCCCTACTACTGGTACACAAAGACTCCTCTGCCCAAGAGGACAGCCCAACCCCATGTGGGGAGGCGAATCTCCTGGGGCCGCAGTGCAGGATCAGCCCACCCCAGGAGAAGTGCCCAGCCACCATCCCCGTCTGGTGCCAGGTAGAGCATGAAGAGCATTGCCTGGGGTGCTCAGCGCAGCTGACAGGCAGGCCCTCCTGCCCAGTGGTGGAGCTCTCACCAAGGCAGCAAGCGCCTCCCCGCCAGGCTCTCCACTCATCCCACCAGAGCCGTGAAGGCTGGGGAGAGCTGGGAAAGTGAGCCACAAGTGCGTGCCTGCCTGCCAAGCAAAAAAGCCGGGCCGACCTGAGCTTGGCTTCTTTCCCAAGTCCCTCCAGCCCGAACCCGAAGGGGCCATTGGTAGAGGCTACTCGAGGCAGTGATAGCGCCCACCCATCCCTGGCCAGGGCAGCAAGGAGATGGCCTGCACTGCGTCCTCTTCCTAGCTGAGCCCCGCTGAGTGAACATCTCTGCCTGATGCCCATGCCACTGCAGCGTTTGAAGCTGCCAGTGCATTTGGAGATGCATGGGGACAGGGATGGGCTGGGCGAGGGGTGGAAAGGATGGGCGGCTTCGGGCTCTCTCTGCCAGACCTGCCGGCCAGGGAAGTAGCAATGCCATTGCCTCATCTCCCTGTCCGCGGACAGGTGGGCACTATCACTGCCTTGGACAGCTTCTCCCAGTCAGCCCGACTCTTTTGGTTGGCAGGTGAGCGCGCACCTGTGGCTCGCTTTCCCATCTCTACCCAGCCCGCACGGCTCTGGCATGGCTCTGGCAGAGCCCTGGTGGGATAAGCGGAGGGTCCAGCGGGGAGGCTCTCACTGCCTTGGTGAGAGCTCCGCTACTGGGCAGGAGGGCCCGCCTGTCAGCTGCACTGGGTGCCCCAGGAAAAGCACTTTGCGCTCTGCCCAGGGCCAGACAGGGATGGTGTCTGGGCACTTCTCCCGGGGGTGGGCCAATCCTGCGCTGCAGCCCTGAGAGATTTGCCTCCCTACTTGGGGTTGGGCTGCCCTCTCAGGCAGGGGAATCTTTGTCATACCAGTAGTAGGGCATCATTTTTAAAAGAATTGGCTTTGCCTTCGAAGGCAAAGGGAAGGCTGCGAGAGGAGCGCCTGAAGCCAAGTGTCTCCTCTGGGCTCCGGTTGCTGGGAGTAGCCCTGGCTGGCTGTGCGTGGCTGTGCCAAATGCCACAGCATTGCTTTAAATGCCGCAGCAGCATGGGGAAAGGGAAAGCAACAGTGGCGGAATGTCTCCCAGTACAAAGTGCCCCATCAACGACAAGGTCAACACAGGGAGCACCATATTCAGGTATGCAACAAAAGTCCTTCCTAATGGCCAGTCCCCCACCAGCTCCCCCCCATTTTGCATGTTTAATATAGGCCTTAATTTGGGAGGAGGGGCTTAATTTGATTTTATGCCAATAAAGCATGCTGGGACTTCCTATTGGGGGAGGCCATATTATTAGAGAAACACAGTATTATAGCAAATCTCCATCATTTACTATATGGTCTAAACGGAAACACACAAATTAATGTTTTGTTTTTGGTACAATCAAGTGGCAAAAAGATACTGTTGTGATGTCATACATTTTACTTAAAGGTATGATCATGTTATAGCTAAAGCCACAGATGCTACCATTTTGAAAAAAATATGCAAAATATATTTATAGAAAAAACATATAAATCTCATGTTATCTAGGCTGTCAACACAATGATTAAGATTAATAATATATGACTCCTCTTGAGACTCAATTTGGTGTAGTGATTAAGGCATCAGCCTACAAATTGGGAAATCTAGTCCCACTTTAGACATAAAGCCAGCTTGCTGACCTTGGCTAGTCACTTTTCCTCAGCCCTAGGAAGGTGGCAAAACCACTCCTGAAAACCATTTTTATATTATCTATTTGGAAATTCATTTCCTACCTCCTGTAGCGTACAAGTCTAAGATTTTCAACTGGAGAGAATTGCAAAAGACGATGTCTCAGCAAATGCTTCTTTTTTTTTTTTTCAATAAATAGAGTGGGGAGTCTTTGTGAATAATAATTAGTTCAAACTTGTCATAGTCTGGTCAATTTCTTCTATAAACCATTATATTTTGTAGGAAGTCATCTTGATTGATTTACTTCAACTCTGCTTTCCTCAAAAAATTTAATATACACTGCTCAAAAAAATAAAGGGAACACAAAAATAAGACATCCTAGATCTGAATTAATGAAATATTCTTATTAAATACTTCATTCATGACATAGTTGAATGTGCTGACAACAAATTCACACAAAAATTATCAGTAGAAATCAAATTTAGCAACCCATGGAGGTCTGGATGTGGAGTTACACTCAAAATTAAAATGGAAAAAAACACTACAGGCTGATCCAACTTTGATGTAATGTCCTTAAAAAAAGTCAAAATGAGGCTCGGTAGTGTGTGTGGCTTCCATGTGCCTGTATGACCTCCCTACAATGCCTGAACATGCTCCTGATGAGGTGACGGATGGTCTCCTGAGGGATCTCCTCACATACCTGGACTAAAACATACCCCAACTCTTGGACAGTCTGTGGTGCAATGTGATGTTGGTGAATGGAGCGAGACATGATGTCCCACATGTGATCAATTGGATTCAGGTCTGGGGAACAGGCAGGCCAGTCCATAGCATCAATGCCTTCGTCTTGCAAGAACTGCTGACACACTCTAGCCACATGAGGTCTTGCATTGTCTTGCATTAGGAGGAACCCAGGGCCAACTGCACCAACATATGGTCTCACAAGGAGTCTGAGGATCTTATCTCGTTACCTCATGGCAGTCAGGCTACCTCTGGCGAGCACATGGAGGGCTGTGTGGCCCCCTAAAGAAATGCCACCCCACACCATTACTGACCCACTGCCAAACCGGTCATGCTGGAGGATGTTGCAGGCATCAGAACGTTCTCCACAATGTCTCCAGACCCTGTCATGTCTGTCACATGTGCTCAGTGTGAACTCTTTCATCTGTGAAGAGCACGGGGCACCAATGGTGAATTTGCCAATCTTGGTGTTCTCTGGCAAATACCAAAAGTCCTGCATGGTGTTGGGCTGTAAGCACAACTCCCACCTGTGGACGTCAGGCCCTCATACTGTTTCTGACCATTTGAGCAGCCACATGCACATTTGTGGTCCGCTGGAGGTCATTTTGCAGGGCTCTGGCAGTGCTTCTCCTGTCCCTCCTTGCACAAAGGCAGTGGTAGTGATCCTGATGCTGGGTTGTTGCCCTCCTACAGCCTCCTCTATGTCTCCTGATGTACTGATCTGCCTCCTGGTAGCGCCTCCATGCTCTCCTGGTAGTGCCTCCATGCTCTATGCTGACAGACACAGCAAAGCCACAGCTCTCACTGATGTGCCATCCTGGATGAGCTGCACTACCTGAGCCACTTGTGTGGGTTGTAAACTCCGTATCATGCTACCACTAAAATGACAGCACCACCAGCATTCAAAAGTGACCGAACCATTAGCCAGAAAGCATAGGAACTGAGCAGTGGTCTGTGGTCACCACCTGCAGAACCACTCCTTTATTGGGGATGTCTTGCTAACTGCCTCTGCTTTCCACCTCTTGTCTACTCCATTTGCACAACAGCATGTGAAATTGATTGTCAGTCAGTGTTGCTACCTAAGTGGACAGTTTGATTTCACAGAAGTGTGATTGACTTGGAGTTACATTGTATTGTTTAAATGTTCCCTTTATTTTTTTGAGCAGTGTATAATGACAAATAAGTTGCAGTAATAATTTTTAAATTGCTTTCCTAGTCATTGAGTTATAATTTTTAAACAGTACATGGTAATTGAGGAGTACAAACTTGCTCAATTTGTTTTATGTCTAGCAACACAACTTTTTATGGTAAGTAAAATGTCATTGATAATGTAAAGATCTTAACAATTACATTGAAATAACTTTAAACATTGTTTCAGGGTTTTGTTTTGCAACTATATTTAAATACATTTTCCAAGGATATTTACTGAAAATCCATTTATTGTTCATGTTTTTCCATGTTTTTTTTTAAATAGGTAATGAATTTGGACATCCAGAATGGTTAGACTTTCCTAGACAAGGCAATTATGAAAGCTACCATTATGCAAGGAGACAGTTTAATTTATCTGATGATCACCTTCTTTGCTGTAGATTCCTAAATGTGTTTGACAGAGATATGAATGAATTCGAAGAAAAATTTGGCTGGCTTGCATTACTTCTGGTAAAGTATATAAAATTTTAAAATATTATGTAGTAGTTTTCAGCAGTATGTACATACGTTCAGCATTTTAATCAGAAAGAAATTGCATTTTAAAATAATTAAAGTCACTTTATTAATATTGCATATTTTTAAAGACTCTTTCAAACAAATTATTTGTCTTAATTCAAAAATTTAAATCCAAGATAATATTTTTGCTCAGTTTGATTTGTTGGAAAACATGCCTTTAAAAAGTTATATTGAGCTAAATCCATTCATATTTTTCAACAGGGTTTATTGGTTAAATATTTGAGAATTTCCTTTGCAATAAATACAAGTATGAAATACAAAAATGTTTCACTTTCTCATACATTATTGTATTTTTGTTTCTTATGATCATCAAGAATCTTGTTAACTTTAAATTAAACCATATGCTTACTTATTTCAGTTAGTAAATGTAATGAATATTTAATTCAATACAAAAATATATTAAACTTAAGTAATTTAAATTAATGGCACAATGAAGTGTATTAATGCCTTCTGTTTCCATAAGATGCAAAGAGAAACAAAAAAGTTCTTCAAGGACACTCATGGAGATGTTTCCTGGCAAATATTTTTTGTTTCTCTGAAGTTTGTGTTCAAATTAAACAGTATATAATGTTACTTTTATATTATTCCTTGCAGGCCTATGTGAGTGAAAAACATGAATTAAACAAAGTTATTGCTTATGAAAGGGCAAATCTTCTATTTATATTTAATTTTCATCCATCTCAAAGTTACATCGATTATCGAGTAGGTGTAGAAAAACCAGGAAAATATCCTTTTCTCTATAATCTCATTATGTTTTGTTTCATAAATTGCAGTGAATGATAATTTATGGAGGAGGATGACATCATCCTCTGCTGTTTTTACATTTACTTTGGTATACAGATAGGTCTCTTAGTTTTGATAATGAATCCCCTAAAATGTTCACATTATTCTGGTATACACTATTCAAAGTGATATTTCTATGGAAGACAAGATAACTGGTCTCAATGAAAACAGTCAATGACTATTTTTAACATATATGCATGTGTGTATGTATGTATATATGTGTTGTGTGTGTCTATATGTGTGTATTATATCTGTAAAAGATTAAATGTATACTACAACTTAAATTTATTTTTTTATAAAAAAATATTGGATAGTTATAGAACCAAATCTAAATGCAATTCTTAAAGGTGACAAAAATACTTTCATTCTATTTCAAAATATTGTTTAAATCAAATATAACTATAAAATAAAAAAGATATATAGATGATATAAATATAGATATAGATTCCAGCTGAATAGTGCAGTGGTTAGAGGACTGCCTTCAATACAGGTTCAAATCCTAGCTAATACTACCTTATCAGGTCTTTGGAGAGATACCCTTTAGATTTCATCTATCTATCTCAAATCTAAGAATAACATGAACTAGAAGAATCATGCTGGTTTGGACAGCATCCAAATTACTAAGATCCACATCAAATATTAGGCTACCAGAATAATCTGACAAAAAAAGACTACTGGAACAAACCATGAATATATGAAACAAGAGAACCTAGAATTCATCAACCATTGTCCACAGTTTTACCTTATGTTTACAATAAGATGTAAGATTAGACAGAATTCAAAAAGCAAAAAAGCTGTTTAAAAGGACACAAAGGCACAAAAGAAGCATCTGCTGTTAGTTCCTTGATTAGGCTGTTGCTTACTGCTTGATTGTCTGGCTGAATATCCAGTTCCTTAATTAGGATATTATTTAGCAATAGCACTGAGTCTTACAATATATACCTATCCATAGTGCTTTATATAGCACTCTCTGGGCATTGTCAGCATATTGCCCCCAACAATCTGGGTCCTCATTTTAGCAACCTGAAGGATGGAAGACTGAATCAACCTTGAGCACTGTCAGGATTGAACTCCAAGCTGTGGGCAGAATTTGCTTGCAATACTGCATTCTAACTACCATGCCACTGGGGCACCTGCTTATTTATTGTTGGATTGTTTGTCAGTCCTGATGTTAATCCCTGTTTATCTGGATGTTGATTGCTGGTGAGCTTGTGTTCTCTTTTTGTTGTTGTTGCTTTTTTATTATCTTTTTGAAATGTGTAAATGTCGTCTGTGTGCCTGTTGATTGCTGACTAGTCTGCATGTTAAGATTCCAGTAATTATTTCACATTTTTGAATTTAGCTTAGATGATGGCAGTTTTCTAGTTGAAATTATGGCTAAGTCTGTCGATATATTGTGAAATTAAGGAGTTTTCCATATATTTTTTTATTGCTAGCTGGTGTTCATTGATGCACTCTACTAGTCTTCTGCCTGCTTGTCCTACATAGTCATTGTTACAGTCCTTACTCTGAATGTTGTGAACAGTTCCTGTTTTTTTTCTTTCTGGGCTATTGGATTGTTCTTAGGCTATCGGGTTGGAATCAAAAGGACTAGAACATCTCAGTAGAAATCAACATCCAGATAACAGGGATTAATATCAGATGAACAATCAAGCAGTAAACAATAACCTAATAAACAACAACCTAATTAAAGAACTGTCAGCCAATTGTTAATCTTCTATGGCTTCTGAATTTCTTTGTGGTCTACTGTCCAAGTACAAACCAGAGCCAATCCTATCTATTTTCTGAACCAAAAGAATGTCAGTCAAGTGCTCCCATTGATTTTGATTTTACTGCTTATTTCTTTCATTAATTATAACAAAGAGAATTCCATCATTATTGGATTTGTAACTTCCAGGCCAGCTCAATGAAATCAGAAAGCCTACGTTGAAATGAACTGTAAAATAGCAGTAGCATGTAGACTTATATACTACTTCATAGTGCTTTTACAGCCCTCTCTAAGCAGTTTACAGAGTCAGCCTATTGCCCCCAACAATCTGGGTCCTCATTTTCCCACCTCAGAAGGATGGAAGGCTGAGTCAACCTTTAGCCAGTGAGAACTAAACAGCCATCAGTGCTCAGCAGAAGTAGCCTGCAATACTGCATTATAGCCACTGCGCCACCACAGCTCTATATGAATACATAGGAACATGCATAGAGGGTGCCTGTCCTCAGCTTACAACCATTCATTTAGTGATCTTTGAAGTTACAAACAGCACTGAAAAAAGTGACTTATGATTGTTTTTCATACTTAGAATCATTGCAGCACCCCCACAATCATGATTTCAAAATTCAGACACTTGGCAACTGGCATATATTTATGATAGTTGCAGTGTCCTGGGGTCATGTGATCACCTTTTGCAACCTTTTGACAAGCAAAGTCACTGGGAAAACAAGATTCACTTACAACTGTGCTACTAACTTGACTGCAGTGTTTCACTTATAAATGGTGGCAAGAAAGATTGTAAAATGGAGCAAAATTCACTTAGCTGTCTCACTTAGCAACATAAATTTTGGGCTCAATTGTCATAAGTCTAGGACTACTTGTATGCATACATACCAATACTCAGAAAATTGGCTTAGTGCTAATAGTATTTACATTTGCGCCATACCTAGTCTCAACACTATTAGCAGCATGTATGAATATTAAATATATTTCTGTATGTGTGAGCTTAAATGGACTCCAGAAGATGGTAGAAGACAGGAAGGCCTGGAGGAATGTTGTCCATGGGGCTGCAATGGGTTGGGCACAACTTCGCAACTAACAACAAAAACAATATATATTTTTAGTTGGAGTCAATTTCAGTAGAGCTTGTCCTCTACGTTAGGATAGAATGTACAATAGCTTTTAGTCTTGAGACAGGCAGTTGTAATTTTGCATTTTCCCAGCACTTGGTGTACATCACCAAAGTTAACTGAACCAATGGCAATTTTACATTATTATTTATGCTGCTGCATTGACTAAACTGGAAAATTAGGAAAAATAAACTATTATAAATGTTTCTAAAACTAGTATTATAAAACTAATAAAAGTCTAATCTTGTGCTCAGAAAAGCCCATAATTACTGAAGTAATTTCAATAAAAATAGCAATGTTGTTCCATATAACTCTAGAATGAATGTCTTGTTTCAAACAGCCTCTGAATATATAAATTTTGTTTTGGAAAATTGGAACAGCTGTTTCAAACTTAGAACATTTCAAAGTCAGAATAATTTTAGACCTGTTCTGTTCCATGCCTTACTGGCTTCAGCATGAAGAGGATCTTTATTTCCATCCATGACTACTTCAAACAATTTCACTGTGTTGTAGAAGTAGCCATTCTATGATTTCTAAGTTAGAGGGAATGTAAATATTCCAGGAAGTATTACATGTGCTTCCAGGTTCTGCTTATGGTTACCCACACAACAGCTCTTGTGAACAGACACAGTCAAACACTTTCAATCAAACATTGAGACACAACTAGTTGTCTGGGATACATGGAGTCCTAATAAATTTAAAGTAACAACAACACTTTACTGTTATAAAATGCATTTGTCCTTTCTTTCTGTCACCTACACATACTGTCACCCACATGCATGGACCTTCTCAACTATGCTGCTGGGTACCAGCCAGAGAGATGGAAATTGCCAAGTCTAAATTCAAAGGGGAATCAAAGAATAGGTGGGGTTAAGGAATCCCTTTGACCTCCAAAGTTCTTGTGTTGTTGATTCACAACACTGGCAGTTACACTTGCCTTGTTGATTTTCAACTCTTGTAGCTATTGATGGGACTTGGGAAGGAGTTTCCCATATGGTCAGGCTCAACTTCTTTTGTCTGGTTCATGTAAAAAAAATTCCATTTGTTTCCTTAGCTACTTGGTTCCTTCTTAACTACCTCCTCTAAGGGACCTTTTAGACAAGATTCCTGGTTTTTGTTTACTCTCCTTATGTGCCAGCTTTATTTTTAGGTATGGCAGCTTCAGTTGAGTTTCACAGAAACAACTAGATAGCAGTAGTAGCCAAGGGCAAATAAATTCCAGGTAAACATGTTGGAGATCCATGATAATTGTTGGTGGAAGTATAGTCCAAAGTTAATGATACCATCTATCACAAATAAAAAACTTAAATTTTTATTCTTATGTTTTCCACCCATTAATGGATATCCTATAAAATCAAATTTTAAAATAGTATTTATTGGGAAACGTGGGTATTGGAAATATGATGACATTGTGAAACAAATATTTTTAAAAATCCAGAGGAAAGATCCAAGTCTTGTTTTATTGCAATGCTGGGAATTATTTTCATTCCCAGCTGGTAATGAATCTCAAACAGTGTCTCGAGATAAGCACTTTCTTTCCTGTGAAGTGCTGCCAATAACAGAAGTGTCAAATAAACTAAAACAAAACCAACCAAAGTACAAAGAGCTTCAAGACTGAATCTGAACTGAATGAATGACTTTGTTTCTTGCAAAGGTTTCATCATCTCTGCCTATCCTTTATACCTTATGAGAGGGACAATCACTTCCCAGCCTTACTCTCGAATTGCCCCTTTTGTTTCAGCTGCTCTCACCTTCTAGCAGCTCTGCACACATATGCACTGGGAACAGGCTCCCTGGATCCTCTGCTTCACTGCCAGGGTCCGGAGGCAGCACCCCACTCCCAGTTGGTCCTGGCCCCATCTCTGCATCAGATGCAGGACCCTCTGAGTCCACTCCAGACTCCCTGATTGGTCCCTGTTTTTCCCCACTGCCTGATTCCGTTGCTTTCGGTTTAGACTGCCGGCGAACAACAGCATAGATCTTAAAGTCACTTTTATTATCTGTGGAGATTGTTAGCCTAGATCTGTATGAGAATGATTTAATTGAGATGAACTGAGTATTGGGAGTGGATAGCTAATATCTTTTCTCTCTAGTTTCAACACATACATGTATGTCTCATAAACAACAAAGGGACCTTAAAAAAAAAAGCTTATGTGGACAGCAATGGAGGATAAAACATAGAACATGGAGTAATAGGGTTGGAAGGGACCTTGGAAGTCTTCTAAGTCCCTGTCCAAGCAGAAATCTCTATACTATTCTGGACTATATTCTTGAAAAACTGCAGTAATGGTGCAACCACATCTTTCAGAGGTAAGGCGTTCCACTGATTAATTTTTCTCATGATCAGGAATTTTCTTCTTAATTCTAGGTTGGATATTTTAAGGAATTTTTAAATATTTTAAGATATTACTAGAACACAGTAAAGTGCTACTCTCTGCCTGGGGCAAAGGAAAGAAAGAAAGCACTAAAAGGACTCAATAATTAGGACTAGAAAAGAAAAATATTTATGGTTTATGTAATTGGTAACCCATTTATAGTGTCCCGAAGTGCCTTGACAAATCAACATCAAAAAGAATATAGTTCAGTATGATTCTATCTCATTTATATACATCACACTGTGGTGTTCACATTGGTTGATAATTCGGAAGAATACCCTGTGAATTGTGTAAATAAGTTCTTCATTGACTATTAAGTAGACTTTTATTTTATCCTAATATGTGTAAAGATGCAATACGCTTAGATTTTCATGTTATATATAAGGCATGAAAACGATTTTAACAGGTTGAGCAAAGATGTACTAATGCAGATTCATACAAGAATGGAAGAATATGTCAGTTCAATAGCAATATAAATAATGGTTGATATGCCCTGAAATCTTGGGAAGATTAACATCAACATTCAGATAACATCCATCTTTTAAAAATCAAATTAAAGTTCCCTTACATTTGTAAGAAGCACCTAGAGCTTCTAGTGAGCAAACAAGGTCACTTGGAATGAGTCACTAGAGATTGATTGCCCAAGGCAAAATTGTCTCTTTGAGTTTCTTGCTTGTATATGCTTTGAAGTGCACTTATGTAAGTGTCCTTTGTTATTAGAATTCAATCTTTACATAAAATGAAGACAAATAATTTAACATGAGATCACAAAATGCCAATTTTCATCAAAATGCTTAATCTGTTAGTTAATACTATTAAAATATGAACATTTTTGCAGTATTATTCAAATACCCTTTTCGCCCTTTTTAATAGGAAGATTATTTTTGATAGTAGATTGTACACTGATTATTAGTTTGTAATTACATATGTACAATCACAAGTATATAACTATACAAATATAAGAGAAAGCTTGGGATTTTCTGAAAATGTAATATTTGCATACTTTCTTTGAACAAAGTTTTCATCTCTTCCTCCTTCTCATAATTCAATATATTTGTTTCTTCAGAGAACCCATTAAATATTCTAGGCTCCTATGGCTGGCATCAATATAAAGCTGAGGCTACTTCATATAAATCTCTTCAATATATACAAATTGATAGAGATATAATTGCAAGCCAAATATTTTATACTTCTTTGCATATTACTGCAGTATCAATGAATATTATTGTTGTATCAGCCAAAGACCAATTTTCCATTCCCTTTGCTACAAAACTCTAAATGTTTTATACTTGCACAGGCAATAGGATCTAGATAAAAACTGGAAGTTACTTGAGAATTCCTTAAATTATTTATTCTCAGTTTAGTGGAGGAAAAGGAAATGGATATAATTAAAAGAAAATTGATTAAATTCATGTAGGGTTAGGGGTTTTTTTGTTCAGTTTTTTGTTCATTTGCCACAATCAGTACAGTCTTTCTTTAAAAACAGAATAATAAAATGTTTTTCTTCAACTTCCCTTAAGCCCATGTTACACTGGCCAACAGATGCAAAAAGGACACAGTGGACGAGCAAAATGTTCCATCCGTTGTTATCCGTTCTTAAAAGGGGCAAAAATTTGCATAACCGGAGCGGTAACACGGAGGCGGGGAAGACGCAGGGTGGATGCAAAGCAGATGCGGAACGGAAGCCCAGCGGATGGAAGCGGATGGGAGCGGATTGCGCAACCGCAGGGCTTCCGGGGGGCCTCAGCGAAGCGGACGTGGAATGGATACAGTGGATGCAGAGCGAATGCCAAACGGATGAAGCGGATGCACAGCAGATGCACAGCGGATAAAGCGGATGCACAGCGTAAGCCTAACGGATGCACAGCGGAAGCGGAACGGATGCCGACCGTTAATTGCGCATGCGGAGGGGAAGTATTACGTAAGCCCCCCGGATATAAAGGGAAGCAGCTCGCATGTGGACAGCATTCCGAGGAAAGACCTGCTGCTGGACACTTCGAGTTCCTTGCCTGCCCTGCCAGCCTGCCTTCCAGCCAGCCTTGGTGCCTGCCTGACTGCCTGCCTTCCTGCCAGGCTTTCTGCCAGCCTTCCTGCCAGGCTTCCTGCCAGCCTTGGTGCCTGCCAGCCTTCCTGCCAGGCTTCCTGCCAGCCTTGGTGCCTGCCAGCCTCCCTGCCAGCCAGCAACCCCACAACCATGGGGAGGAAGCGAAAGCCTCAGCAACCTGCCGCCATCCCTGGCAAGAGGGACAGGGCCAACCTCCCGCCCCCTGCCCCTGACTCTGCTTCTGCTGGGGCTTCAGCTGAAGCTGCTCCTGGTGGTGCTGCTTCTGCTGGGGCTGGGGCTTCTGCTGGTGCTTACTCTGTTGAAGCTGCTCCTGGTCCTGCTGGTCCTGCTCGACCTGCTCATGATCCTGGACTTGCTCGTCCTGCTCGTGCTCCTGGTCCTGCTCGTGCTCCTGGACTTGCTGGCCCTGCTGGTGCTTACTCTACTGCTGCTGATCCTGGTCCTGCTGGTCATGCTGCTGCTGATCCTGCTGCTGTGCTGCTGCTGCTGCTGATGATGATCCTGCTGCTGCTGCTGCTGCTGCTGATGATGATTATGATCCTGCTGGTGAGGATGATGATGATGATGATGATGATGATGATGATGATGATGATTCTGCTGCTGCTGCTGCTGGTGGTGGTGGTGTGGAGGAGCAGCCCCTACTACCTGGGAGCTCCTCTGATGAGGGCCCATCTGGTCCAGCCAAAGGGAGGAAGAGGTGTATGCGACAACGGGAGAGGAGGCAATACTATATTGAGGAGGCGCACGAGGATGAGGTGTTGGAGTGGCTGAGAGAGAATGACTATCTGTGGCGGAAGGGACACCAGACCCTCAAGGAAATGGCGGATCCACAGTACCAGCTGGTGAAGGACCGGATCACCAAGCTGCTTCACAACCCTCCTGATCCAGAGGAACCTGCTCCCACCCAGTCCAGGTCTGCTCCTCCACCTCCACCACAGGTGATGTCCCTCCCATTCCAAGGCTTCCCACAGCCCCTCACCTACCAGGGCTATGGCTACCAGGAGGTTCAGCAGCACAGGCAGCAGCCCTTCCCAGTCCAGGCACAGAGTCATCGGGCGACACCGTTGCCACCTGTTTCACTGATGCCACCGATGCCACCCACCCCAATGATGCCACTGACGACAGCGATGCCACCCACGCCAATGATGCCACCCACGACAGCGATGCCACCCATGCCAATGATGCCACCCATGCCAGTCCTCACCCAGCTGCAGACCAGACAGCCCCACTACACTACTCCTTCCTCCACCCCACAGCCAGGCCCGGCCTCAGTACATCTGTCATCAGTACTGGGGCTGACACCCCATGGCATGGAGGAAGGACCTCTCAGCATCACGGGGCTGAGCCAGCTGTCCGAGACCTTTCTCAACACACCGTCCCCTGTTGTCCTCTCAAGGCCAGGCACTTCAGCACCACCCACCACCACAGTACCTGGACCCTTCACCCCTGAGACTGGGCACACCTCCGAGTGACCAAGAAGAGTGCCAGAGACCGGGTAGCTGGACACTTGACTTGGGTCATTTTTTTTTTCAGCTTGTTGTTCAATAAAGTTTATCTTTGATTCACACACTTGCTTCATTTGTTTTTTTTTTTTAAAGTCTTGGTGGAAACTTTTAGAATTGGCTTAAGCCTTTGCATGCTTGTGGGATGGGTTAAGATAGCAGTGGGGTGGGCAGGGATACCTTTGGGATGGCTAATAGCTGTGGGATAGAAAAACCTCCAATGCAAGCATAGTGGGACTGTATAGTCTACCCTCCCAGGTGCCACACCTAGGGCCCTTTTTTATCAATAACAATGTAAGCATTGATCCACACATTTGAACACAAACACAACTCTTTATTAAACACCCTGTTCATTGTAGGCCCACCCAACATACATGGCCCAATCTCATCTGTGTGATGAGACAGGCTGCAGGAAGCATCCATTAAACATCTATCATCCTGTCTTTCCACTCCACCGCTCCAGCTGGGGAGTTGCACCAGTGTTTTAGGAGGTTGCGCTGCTTCTTCCCTTCCCGTGAGGCTCTGTTGGGGCCTTGCACATCCTGAGTGTCGATCAGGTTTCGCCCTTGCCTCCATTCCCCAGGCTCCATGTCCCCATTGCCTTGTTGATGGTCCACGAGCCTGTTCTGCAAGACTAGGTAGCGGGTGCGCATGAGATTGTGCAGGATGCAGCAAGCTTCCACGATCCTCCTCACGGTCTCTGGGTGATGCTGTATGGTGGTGAGAAGTACCTGGAACCTGTTGGCCAGGATGCCAAAGGCGTTCTCCATGACCCGCCTTGCCCTGGACAGCCTGTAGTTGAAGATCCTCTCTTCACGGGTCAGGAGTCTGGAAGTGTATGGCTTCATGAGGTAGGTTCTGAGGGAGAAGGCGTCATCCCACACGATGAAGTAGGACACATCTTGCGTGTCATTGGGCAGGGGGTCTGGATCTGGGAAGCCCATGATGAGGTTGCGTTCCAGCCTCTCCTTGAGATGACTGGCGTTGTATACCTGGGCATCTGAAGATGAGCCATTGCCTGAAGCATCGATGTACATCGACCATGGCAAAGAGGATGATGCTGAAGAAGCCCTTGTAGTTGCGATAAGTGGACCCTGATTTGGCTGGAGCTTTGCAGGCCACGTGCTTCCCATCTATGTCTCCAACGGTGTGGGGGAAGTTCCACTTCTGATACCACTGCTCTGCAACTTTCTTCAAGCCTTCTTCAGTGGAGGGGCACTGGAGGAGCTCCTCCTTGTATTCTTCGATGATGGCCTGCACCACTTCTCTGACCACAATGCTGATGGTGTTGTGTGGCACCCTCCAGCTGTATTCCATGCTCCTGTACGTGGTCCCGGAGGCCAGGTGGCACAGATGCGTAGCGGATGTAGAACGGACGAACTGGATACATTTTCCGTGCAAAAGTTTTAGGCAGCCCAAAACTTTAGGAGCGGATGAAACGTCAATAAACGGATGCTGGACGGATAGAGAGGAAGCAAAACGGAGGCAGTTAGTACATCGCATTTTTGAATGGATGGCAAGGTTTTTTGTCTGTTTTACATCCTCTTTGCATCCGTTGGTTCAGTGTGACATGGGCTTTAAACTATCCAGGAAAGGTTTCTATAGAAGAAAAAAGATAACTATTTTTTCCCAGAAATTAAGTAGCAGTCTAGGAAGAAAACACTAGAGGAATTATGATTTTGTCTACATGTATCAGTGACTGAATATATACATGTATGCATGCTAGTTATGATTTTATCTTGTTCATATATTGAAGCCTAACTTTTGTCTTCTTTTCAAAACTTTAACTTGTTCAGAAGAAACTTTAATTTTAATTTAATGTTTTAATTTAACTTAGTTAAGAAAAAATATTTTTAAATCTAAAATTTAATTTGAATTTACAGTCACAGACCAGCAATAAAAGCATTAACCCAGTAGCTATGATTTTTTACCCACTCATATAATTTGTAAAATGAAAATATCAGGCTGGCACTTAGTTGTTACTGAAGCAAATTCAACTACTCTTGGTTCACTGAGTAACATTGTATCTAGAAAAGTTAATGGCTGAGTGTATCACTGTATTATGTTCAGTTGTATATCCTTGGTATTAGGCCATTTCATGTATTGTGTAACAGGTAGTTTGGCTTCGAAAATAAGACTACCTATTTTTTTATCTGTAATAGACAAGAGCAATTGCTTTTTAAATACTCTGATAAATGTTTATATAAACCAGTCCATAAAGTATATGGAAACTAGTTTGTTTTTCACAAAATCCTTGATAAATGCTATTGCTTTTGCAATAATCCTCAGAATTTCTAAAATAATCATGCAACATCATGATCTTCATGAATAATTATTACTCATGAATATAAGGATTATATTTGTATGTGAGAAGTTGATTTCATGTTCAATTTGTTCAGAAATATACTAAAAACATAATAATTAAGTGTGAAATATGATAATGTCAGATTCTCACTTTAGTATCACTCAGTATTAAGGGTCATTGGTTCTGCTATTTTGGTACTGAACACAATATAGATAACACATTAGTTTCCAAACTGATCATCATTAATGTTCCTTTTGTTGCTTGAGATTTAAACAGCCCAAATTCAGGATTTTTTTTTTTTAAATTGATACTGCACTTATCATTCAGGAGTTCAGGAAAGCAATATACAACAGTATATTTTGCAATTTGCTTCTCAACAACTATTTTGTCAGGTAGGTTATATTGAGAAAGGGGGACATTTCCAACTAAACATCCATGGTTATATATTTTCATTTCAAAATTATCTTGATTATTTTTTCCAAATTCATTAAATATGCTGAGAAATAGTGAAGTTACAAATAGTGTACAGTGATCACTGCTCTCTCAGTTATTATTTTCATATATATATTACAATTTGAAAAACTAGAACAGTTGCTCAGTAAATTTAAATGTAAAATTACAGATTTTTTTGTAGCAATAACAAATGATAAAATCAAGTATATATTTAGAATTTAAATAGGAACAGTCATTAGTCTCACATACATAAACCACAGTGAGATAGACAATGCATTTATTGGTACTTGTTAAGCCTGGGTTTCCCAACCAGGGTTAGGTAGACAAGCTAAACAGAATGTGCAGCGTTAG
>BLBF01000019.1:2416021-2438737 GCA_015471245.1 Laticauda colubrina | reverse complement strand
GATAGGATAGGATAGGATAGGATAGGATAGGATAGGATAGGATAGGATAGGATAGGATAGGATAGGATAGGATAGGATAGGATAGGATAGGATAGAACAGAATAGAATAGAACAGGATAGAACAGGATAGAACAGAATAGAATAGAATTGGAAGGGACCTTGGAGCAGAGGTGGTGTTCAGCAGGTTCTGAACAGTTCTGGAGAACCGGTAGCAGAAATTTTACATAGTTCGGAGAACCAGCAAATACCAACTCTGACTGGAGATTTTACAGTATCCTTTCCCTGTCATGCCCACCAAGCCACGCCCACAGAACCAGTAGTAAAAAAAATTGAATCCCACCACTGCCTTGAAGATCTTCTACCTCTACTTAGGCAGGAAACCTTATAGCATTTCAGACAAATGGTTGTCCAATCTCTTCTTAAAAACTTCCAGCATTCAAAATTCTTGAGGCAAGTTGTTCAATTCCCTAAATGTTCTTAGCTAGGACCTATCTCTTCAAATATCAAATATTTGTCTTCTTTTAACAGTCCTGATTCTAATTAATCTCTTCATTTCAAGTCCAACTTTTTTGATGTAACCTGAACATCTTAAACCTTATATTGAATATGTATAACTTTTTAATAGAAAAGGAAAAAGCCAGAGGACCAGCAGCCATACCAGGTACCTGACCCCTTGTCACTCCAGAACAGGGGATTAACCCTGGCCAACCTAGAGAAATGCAACTGCAGATAAAGATCCCGCTCTTGGGGCTAAAATTCAATGGGGACCCCCAGAAACTGGGATTTTTTCCTTGTGCAAGTCCTCACCTACATGCAAGAATACAGGCGGAATTTCCCAATTTAGGGGGCCCGAGTGTGAGTCGTCACCCTGGCCCTAGAAGGGGTAGCAGCCAGATGGATGGTGATTCTCCACAACATCAATGCCCCAGAACTGAGGAACCTCAATCGATTCATGACAGCCCTATGCCACCGCTTCGAAGACCCCCTCACCAATAGAAAAGCCCATGACTGCATGAGAGTCATAAAGCAAGGCTGTCACCTGGTAGCTGAGTACACCGAGGAATTTCGTGATCTGGCCGGCCGAGTCGACTGGCCAGAAGATAGCCTAGTCTGTTGGTTCAAAGGTTCATGGGCTCAACAATGACCTGTACATTGCCTGCCTGGCCCGTGGGGCCCCAAACTTCTTGCATGAATGGGACTTGATGGCAGAGGAGGAAGAGATAGACATGATCTGTAACTAGTAGCACAGTGGCAGAGTTTGGAGAAGATGGGGACCCAGGGAAAGCAGGAATTTTTCAAACCCAAAACCACCATGACTCCAAGACCATCTGGCTGCTTTAAGTATGGTAAAGAGGAGCACCGTGCAGCAGAATGCCATTTAAAAACCCCTGCCAGAAAGCCAGACTACCCATCGGGGGGAAACCTGAAAAATCCAACCCTCAAGGAAAAGAAACTGGCCTAAGAAGCCAAGAAGTTGTAAGGTTCCAGTTCCCCCCCCAGAACCAGGAAGAATCCCCGATGCCCCGAGGAGATCTGAGCCAGTCCAAAAGCGATCCAGAAGATGACCCGCTGGTAAGCAACCCAATTGAAGCACTCACTCTACCCCTAAGACTATTTATCCCCAGTCGAGGGAAGGGGGATGAAGTTGCAGTGTTACTGGATTCGGGATGCACCTGGTGCCTAATCAACCCCACCCTAACAGAGAAATTGGGGATCCAACTAAGGAAAATGGAAAATCCCATCGCTTTCTGTCAGTTAAGTGGAATTATAGACGGGGAGCCAGCCAGTTTTGTCATAGAACCATTGAAAATAAGACTAGGGAACCATAGTTCCCTAGTCATATTCATTGTAGCACCAGGAATGGAAGGGCCACTAGTCCTAGGACTCACATGGCTATGGAAATGGAATCCAAAAATAAACTGGAAGAGAGGAACCATACATTTCCAGAAACATGTAGCATTTGCAAATAGCCCAGTGGAAAGGAAAAGAAAGAGAGGAGAGAAGAGAGAACCAGTCTTGGCCGGTCAGCTGGCTGAACCTATTAACATTCACAAAGAGTACCAGGATTTAGTAAGGAGGCTTCTGATGAACTCCCACCCCATTGCGCCACAGACTGCGCCATTGAAATCCTACCAGGAACTAAACTTCCAAAACCGAAAATGTACTCATGTACCCCAGAGAACTAAAAGAACTCAGAGCATTTATCAATAAAAATATTAAAAAGGGTTAAATCTAACCTATCCGACCAAAAATAGCAGCCCCAGTATTATTCCGCAAAAAGATGGCTTAGTGGGCTTATGTGTGGATTACAGAAATTTAAATACCATGAGTGTAGAGAATATGTACCCATTCCCCCTCATGAACGGCATGCTAACCCACCTTTCTAAAGGAATTTTTTTCAAAATGAAAGGCATACTACCACATAAGGGAGTCCTCACAAACTCCTCACATGAAGACATTTCTTAGAAGGGAACCAAATCACCTTTGAAGTCTGGACTGATTATAAAAATCTAGAAGCCCTGAAAACTCCACAGAAACCCTCAGGAAAACAAGTAAGGTAGGCTCAATACTTTAAACAGTTTAATTTCACTTTCAAATATCTCCCAAGGGAAAAACATTTCTTGGCAGATGCCTTCTCCAGGAAACCCCAATACAACAGCAAAAAGATTGAAGTTATAAAACCCATGATCCAACCAACCCAACTTGCAGCCAAAGTAATCACCTGGGCACAAGAGAAGAAAGAATCACTGACTGATAATGCAAAAACTTCAATATTTAAGGAGGCACTACTTAAGGACGACTGGCTCCAGGCTAACAAAGACGCTTACACAAAGATGGACTGGCCTGGATAGAAAACAAACTTTATGTCCCTGCAAGCCAGAGAATGGATCTCATGAAACGCTGCCATGACTCCAAAATAGCAGGACACTTTGGTTTTGTAAAAACCCTGCACCTCATCAAAAGATAATTTTGATGGCTATCTCTCAAAAAGGATTGAAAACTATGTTGCTAGTTGCCCCATCTGTGTTGCTGCAAAAAGAAGGCAAGGAAAATCTCCTGAACTATTACAAACAGTGGCAGAACCTTCAGCACCCTGGAAAGAGATCTCTATGGACTTTATAGTGGAGCTCCCTGAAAGTGCAGGAGATACTGTCATTTGGGTTGTAACTGATCTTCTTTCAAAACAGGTTCATTTTGTACCATGCCAAAAGATCCCCAAAGCCAAGGCAATGGCAAAGATGTTTTTAATACACATTTATCGCCTTCAAGGAGCTCCCCAACAGATTATCTCGGATAGGAGTGTACAATTCACATCCACATTTGGCGGGTGTTTTTAAACCTATTAGTTTCCACCCAGGGGTTGTCGTCTTCAAATCACCCCCAGACTAACGGCAGAGCAAGGTGATCTAACAGAGTATTAGAACAATATTTAAGATGCTTTATTAATTATCAACAGGATAACTGGGCTGACCTTCTTCCTTTTGCAGAGGTAGCATACAACAACTCGGTCCACAACAGCATGGTTTCACCCCATTCCAGGTTGCCACAGGCCAAGAATTCAACCCCATGCCAGAGCTATTTACCAAGGAACCTGAAAGTCCCTCCCTTAAGGAGTGGATAAACAATTTGCAAACCATTTGGCCAAAACCTAAAACCAATGATCCTAAATCATTGCAATCCTCTAAGAAATTGGGACCTAAATTCATTGGGCCATTTTCCATCTCCAGAATTATTAATCCTGTTACAGTAGAGCTTCTACTTCCCAAAACACTAGGACAGGTTCATCCAGTATTTCACTGTAGCCTACTCAAACCAGAGATCATTTCAAACCTTAGACACCCCCCCTTCCCACATCTCCAATTCCCATTATGGTACATGGGGAACAACATTTTGAAATTAAAGATATCCTTGATTCGTGCACTCACCAGGGATTCACACAATATTTAGTATCTTGGAAACACCTTCCTTCCTCAGAAAATGAGTGGGTAGCCAAAGGACATGTAAAAGCACCCACATTACTACGAAGTTCCACCTGAAATTCCAGAAGCTGTTATCAAGTTGTTATCCTCTATTTGAGCATTTGATTTTTCTTTACATTTACTTCTATTATTTTCAGCCCTTTTATCTGTCAAGATGATTTTTAAATTAATATCAATGTTCTATCTTGTCAAGTAGCAAGCAATGTAATTTGCAGAGACTGAGAATAGTAAGCAGTAATTGTTCATGGTTAGATATCTGTGGAGATTCTCAGTCATCCAGGTCATGGTTGACCCAAAGGTGTTTTTTTTTTTCCCCCCAAAGAGGCAAATTGACTTTCTGGTTTTTCATTGAAGATGTTTTGCTTCTCATCCAAGAAGCTTCTTCAGCTCTGACTGG
Source organism: Laticauda colubrina (assembly GCA_015471245.1). Lineage (NCBI taxonomy): Eukaryota > Metazoa > Chordata > Lepidosauria > Squamata > Elapidae > Laticauda > Laticauda colubrina. Next base: position 2,434,360 of record BLBF01000019.1, on the reverse strand, counting down.
ATGGTGGGGAAATGGAAGGATTCATACTCCTTGCAGACATTTGCATTCCTTTAGCCAATTGTTAAGGTCACCTGGATGTTTATGTGTGTTATCAGGGTCACCAGAGTGTAGTGTGGAGCCAAATTATTGTGGAGCTTTCTTGGAACTGTTGAAAGGATAACGCTGTAGATTGGAGATAGATTATTTCATACTTCTCCCCCCACCAGGGGGTGGGATTCTACTGGTTTGGACCAATTCAATAGAACTGTTATGATTCTGCGCAGTTCAGAGAACTGGCAAATCTCACTACTGGCTGTCTCCTCCCTCTCCACCCACCCCTCTCCTCCCCACCCAGTCATTCCTTATCATGCATGTGTGTCATTGGTACCTGCATTCTCCCCTGCCCACCCTGCCCCACCACACCACACCCAGTCACTCCTTATCTCGTATGCACACTATAGCTGCCTGCATTGTCCTGTCCCCTATCGCTTCCCGCAGCAACCAGCCAGCAGCCAACCAGCCATTGCTGCCTGCCTTCCACCACCTGTGGCCCTGCCTGATCTGATCTCAGAGTGAGTGAGGCTCTGCAAGCCCCAGTTTCCATCACCTCAAGGGCCACACAGCTGCCATCACCAACACTGCCTGCCTCACCCAGCCACCATCTTCTCCTGGATGGCATCTTTGCCTGCCCATGGCCATTGCTACCTGGCCTTCCACCGCCAATTGATGAGTGAAGAGCAAGCAGCAAGCCCTGCCAGTCACCTACCTCCTCCTGCCACTACCACTACCAACCCTGGTCAAATGCCAACTCCCGGGACACCAAGCCACCCTTGCTACAACAAGCTTTTCAGTCGACTCAAACCTAGCATAGAGCTGCCTCCACCACCGGCCAACCATGTTGTGCCTTTGCCTAATTTTTGATAAGTTGCTATTTTTTATTTTTTTAATATATATTTTGTTTTTATCCATAAAAACAAAACAGATACTAAAAATAAATGAATATATAAATAAAGTTATTTTGTTATACTACAATTATTGATACATGTTGACACTTCTGTTTTTCCTTTGCTTTTTCCTAGTAAGAAAAAGCAAAGGAGAAACAAACAAAAGTATCAACATGTAACAATAATAGTAATATAATTTTGATGAATGTACTTAAGCCCATGTCACACAGCACCAACGGATGGAAAGAGGATGTAAAATGGAGAGAAACACTTGCCATCCATTGGTTAACGCAATGCATCCGTTCTGTACTCACTGCGTCGGTTTTTCATACTCTCTATTCATCCAGCATCCGTCTACTGAGATTTCATACGCTCAAAAATTTTGAGCTGCACAAAAAGTTTTCAGCGGATAAAGTATCCAACGTGTCCATTCTACATCTGCTACGCATACGGGGAAAATCCGTTATACGTCCGTCGTCATCCGTTACGTGTCCGCTATATCCGCTAGGCATCCGCTGTGCATCCGTGCAACTCACATCCGCTCCAGTGGAAAACGGACACAGGAGGAAGCGAAACGAACGTGCAACGGACACGCAGCATTAGTAGCACGGATGTACAAAGGATGAAAGCAGATGCAGCTCGCATATAAAGCATTAAAACGGAAAAAAACATTCATATAGGGGACATATCTCGGATATTTAGGATGTCTGCAGGATGCCTAGAGGATGCAGAAGGACACCTAGCGGAAAAATGATATTTCCTATAAAAAGGGAAAGAAATCACTTGGATCTCATTTTCAGTCCAGCAGCCCTGGGGTGCAGACCTCTTCAGCCTTACTCTTCCTCTTGCTCTTCCAGAGAATCCAGTCATCTCCACCATGGATCATCACACACTCCTTTTGGTAGCCGCCATCGTTCAACAACAGTGTGAAGCCCTCTACAAGCTTTTTCACCTGTTCTACGCAAAGAAAAGGAGACATCCAAGAAGTGTCTGGGTCCGAAGATGGATCGCCAGAAAAGCAGAGTACGGACTGTACAACAAGCTGATGGTGGAGCTGAGGAACGAAGACCCTTGTGCATTCCAGAACTTCTTGAGGATGCCACCAGCCATGTTTGATGAAGTTGTGGAGCAGCTGAGACCCAGGTTGACCAAGCAGAGCAGGTTCTGGCCCAGCCTGGACCCTGGACTCAGGGTGGCACTGACTCTGTGCCACCTGGCCTCCGGGACCACGTACAGGAGCATGGAGTACAGCTGGAGTATGCCACACAACACCATCAGCATTGTGGTCAGAGAAGTGATGCAGGCCATCATCGAAGAATACAAGGAGGATCTCCTCCAGTGCCCCTCCACTGAAGAAGGCTTGAAGAAAGTTGCAGAGCAGTGGTATCAGAAGTGGAACTTCCCCCACACCGTTGGAGACATAGATGGGAAGCACGTGGCCTGCAAAGCTCCAGCCAAGTCAGGGTTCACTTATCGCAACTACAAGGGCTTCTTCAGCATCATCCTCTTCGCCATGGTCGATGTACATTGATGCTTCAGGCAATGGCTCATCTTCAGATGCCCAGGTATACAACACCAGTCATCTCAAGGAGAGGCTGGAACGCAACCTCATCATGGGCTTCCCAGATCCAGACCCCCTGCCCAACGACACACAATATGTGCCCTATTTCACTGTGGGGGATGATGCCTTCTCCCTCAGAACCTACCCCATGAAGCCATACACTTCCAGATATCTCACCCTTGAAGAGAGGATCTTCAACTAGAGGCTGTCCAGGGCTAGACGGGTGGTGGAGAACGCCTTTGGCATCCTGGCCAACAGGTTCCAGGTACTTCTCACCACCATGCAGCATCGGCCAGAGACCGTGAGGAGGATCGTGGAAACTTGCTGCATCCTGCACAATCTCATGCGCACCCGCTACCCAGTGTTGCACAACAGGCTCGTGGACCTCCAACAAGGGAATGGGGACATGGAGCCTGGTGAATGGAGGCAAGGGCAAAACCTGATAGATACTGTGGATGTGCAAGGCCCCAACAGAGGTTCACGTGAAAGGAAGAAGCAGCACAACCTCCTGAAACACTGGTGCAATTCCCCAGCTGGAGCAGTGGAGTGGCAAGACAGGATGGTAGATGATTAATGGATGCTTCCTTCAGCCTGTCCCATCACACGGATGAGATTGTGCCATGTATGTTGAGTGGCCCTACAATGAACAGGGCATTTAATAAAGAGTTGTGTTTATGTTGACATGTGTGGATCAATGATTCCATTGTTATTGATAATAAAGGGCCAAAGGTGTAGCACCTGGGAGGGTGGACCATACAGTCCCACTATGCGTGCACTAGAGGTTTATCTATTACCCATCCAACAGATATCCTAACCCATCCCACAGCTATTACCCAACCCAAAGGTATCCCTGCCCATCCCACAGCTATTACCCATCCCAAAGGTATCCCTGCCCATCCCACTGCTATCCTTACCCATCCCACAAGCATGCAAAGGCTTAAACCATTTCTAAAAGTTTCCACAAAGACTTTATTGACTAAAAGAACTGAACCAAGTGTGTGAAGCAAAGATAATCTTTATTAATAACAAGCTGTCAAAGAAAAATGACCCAAGTGTCCCAAGCAAAGAAAAAATCAACAGGTAGCTACCCAGTCTCTGGCACTCTTCTCAGTCACTCTGAGATGTGCCCATAGTCTCAGGGGTGAAGGGTCCAGGTGCTGTGGAGGTGGCTGCTGCTGGAGTGCTGGTCTGAGGTGCCATTGGGATGCCTGGCCCCAAGAGGACAACAGGGGACGGTATGTGGAGGAAGCTCTCAGAGAGCTGGCTCAGTCCTGTGATGTTGAGAGCCCCTTCCTCTAGGATGACAGATGTTCTGAGGCCGGGCTTGGCTGTGGGGTGGAGGAAGGAGGAGTGTAGTGGGGCTGTCTGATCTGCAGGCGAGCAAGCTGAGGCGTGGGTGGCATCTGTGGCATTGGTGGCATCTGTGGCATGGGTGGCATCTGTGGCATGGGTGGAATCGGTGGCATTTGATGTACCTGTGCCTGGACTGGGAAGGGCTGCCTGTGCTGCTGGACCTCCTGGTAGCCATAGCCTTGATAGGTGAGGGCCTGTGGAAAGCCTTGGAAGGGCAGTGACATCAACTGGGGTCGAGGAACAGACCTGGACTGGGTGGGAGCAGGTTCAGCTGGGTCTGGAGGGTTGTGAAGAAGACTGGTGATCCTGTCCTTTATCACCTGGTACTGTGATTCGTACATGTTCATGACGGTCTGGTTGACGTAGGTGAGGAAGGGCTTGCGGTTGGAGGATGGTATGTCGGTGTGTACCAGCTGAGAGAGGAGATCTATGCTGCTTCTGATGGTGTCCCTGATCTCCAGCAGGACAGTGTGGCTCTGCCCCTCCGCTCTGCCTTTCTGCTTGCTTTCTGTGGAGGTGGAGCTGGGGGTGGATGTGGGTTGGTCTCTGGTGGAAGTGCCCTCTCCTTGCTCCCACTGCGTCAGGGGGTCCTCCACGTGCTTTGCCACGGGGATTGCAGCTGTCGGGGGGGTCTCTGTCATGGAATGCTCCACAGATACCTGCCCGGACACAGGAGCTGACTCTTGGCCAGAAGGGGACTGGCTCTCTGCAGGCTGCCTGAGAGAGAGGGTTGTGAGAGGGGCTGCTCCTCGGTGGTGGATCTCACCCTCCAAGAAGCTGCACTTGGCCATCACGTAGGTCTCTCAGTCCGTCAGCTTGACCGTGGCCTGGCCAGATTTCTTGAGGTGCAGCTTCCCGTACCAGGTGTGCATGTGCTTCCACCAGCCGAGGAGCACCTCCGAAGTTTAGCCCAGGCTCTCCACCTTCTCTCTCCAAGTTGCCTGCTTTCTTTTGGTGTCTCGATAGAGCCTGTGTCCCTTCCGCCAAAGATACTTGTTTTCCCTCAGCCATTCGAGCACCTCATCCTCATGTTCCTCTTCGATGGGGTATTGCCTCCTCTCCCATTCTCATTCTCGCATATGCCTCTTCCTCCCTCTGGAAGGGCCATCTGGGCCCTCATCAGAGGGGCTTCGAGGTTGTAGGGGCTGCTCCACCACACCACCACCACCAGCAGCAGCAACAACAAAAGTAGCAGCAAAAGAAGGACCAGCAGGACCAGCAGCACCAGCAGCACCGCAGGACCAGGATCAGCAGCAGCAGAGTAAGCACCAGCAGCGCCAGCAGGACCAGCAGGACCAGGATCAGCAGCAGCAGAGTAAGCACCAGCAGCGCCAGCAGGACCAGCAGGACCAGGATCAGCAGCAGCAGAGTAAGCACCAGCAGCGCCAGCAGGACCAGGATCAGCAGCAGCAGAGTAAGCACCAGCAGCGCCAGCAGGACCAGAAGGACCAGGATCAGCAGCAGCAGAGTAAGCACCAGCAGCACCAGCAGCACCAGCAGCACCAGCTGCACCAGCAGCACCAGCAGCACCAGCAGCACCAGGAGCAGTGCCAGCAGAGTAAGCACCAGCAGGAGCTCCAGCACCAGGAGCAGCGCCAGCAGAGTAAGCACCAGCAGAAGCTCCAGCACCAGGAGCAGCGCCAGCAGAGTAAGCCCCAGCAGAAGCCCCAGCACCAGGAGCAGCGCCAGCAGAAGCTCCAGCACCAGAAGAGTCAGCCCGAGCAGCAGAAGCCCCAGCAGAAGCAGAGTCAGGGCCAGGGGGTGGGATGGTGGCCCTGTCCTTCTTGCCAGGGCTGGCAGCAGATGGCAGAGGCTTTCTCTTCTTCCCCATGGTTGTTGGCTGGCTGGCTGGCTGGAGCTGTGTCTGGCAGCAGGTGTTTCCTCTGAATGGTGACCTGCTTGCAAGCTGCTTCCCTTTATATCTGCGGGGCTGATGCAATGCATCCTCCCCGCATGCGCAGTGAACACTTTGCATCCGCTAGGCATCCTCTAGGCTTCCGCTCTGCATCCACTTCATCCTCTCGGCATCCGGTCTGCATCCGTTCCTTCCGCTGCGCGATCGCTTCACTGTGCTCCCTGGGAAGCCCTGTGGATGTGCCATCCGCTTCCATCCGCTAGGCTTCCGTGGAGCATCCGCTTTACATCCTCGTCTGTTCTTTTCCGTTGTTGTCCGCTCTGCTTATGCAAATTCGGGGCACTTTTGAGAGCGGATAACAACGGATGGAACATTTTCTCGTCCGCTGTGTCCTTTTTACGTACGTTTTGCATCCGTCAGCCTATGTGACAAGCCCTTAAGTAATAATTAAGGGAATATAGAGTAAGGAAATACTCATCAAGCATACACTTGTAAAGCTGCCAATCTCACACATAAGCAGGTCATAATTTGGATCAGTTATCTTTTCTAGATTATTTTCAAGGGCACTTCAATGTAGTCTGTTCTGCAATAATTCAAGCAATAAATGACTAAGGCATAAGTGATCATTCACAGAACTTCTTGATCCAGGAATAGCCATATCTAGTACATGAGATATAGAAGTCATCTAACTATGAGGAAGACCTTCAAGTCCAAAAGGACCTCCAGCTTATGATTAAATTCATAATCAGCATCTATGACCAACAATGAAATACTCAGATGGTCTCCAAACCCAAAGTAACTCCCATCTTGCTGGAATTGAACCTACATCATGTGAAAAAGAAATCCTTTTTGAGTTCTATGGTTGAGTTTGATACATATCAGGATATAGTAAAAATTATTTTATCCTTAGCAGTTCTTAAAAAGTAGGTAAATATAATCTTAGATGAACAACATACGATAACCTGATTTGATTGATTTGATATGACTGATAAAAGGTTGAGATATTTAGTGTATAATAAGGGTTAAAATCTATTATTAATAAAGCCAGGCCCATAAAGCTGTTCATAGCCAAAAGCACACATCTATTAGGTTTATTTAAAGAAAATAGTGTTAGTTGGAGAATTTTGTTAGGAAGAGGTATTTGTATCTATTTGGACTAAAGTGAATGGGCAGATACTTCTGTCCTACAGTATTTTTCAGTCTGTGATTCGTATTCCAGACTCAACATTCCATACAGGTGGTGTCAATGGAACTTTGGAGGAAAAAAAGGAATATGGAGAAGAAATAAAAGGATAAAACTGGAACAACTTTAGTAAAAATAAGTATATATGAATAAGACTTATGTAAAAAGCATTTAAATATAAATTAGTCTCCCAGCATAATGTATGGAAATGACATACGAAAAAACAGTGAAGAAACCTTCCTTAAAACGCAAGAATTATTATGTCAGAAAATGCTGCAGAACTATCAGGGGCACTATGTATGAAAAAGATATTAGGAGAAATGATAAAATGAAGGAGGCTATGGAGAGAAAAGTCTTCAAATGACAGGAAGAAAAAGTAAGATTAAATAAGGCAGAAAAAAGGCAGAGCAATTTAGTGAAAAAGGCCTTTGGGCCTAGCAGATACTTTTTAGCATAACAGCTTCTATATTTTAATATATCCTTTTCCTGAGGCTTTCCAAATTTGAATGTGGAGATACCTGGCAACAAAATAATTGGTTTATAATTGACTATAATTTTAATTGCTTATAGCTTCTATATATCTTGCTTTAATTTAGATGTTCATATCTAATTTTTGCTTCTGTGCCTTTGACAGACTGATTTTCTTACAGTTTCACTCATCCTTCATTGTGTTTTTTCATATCACTAGTGACTTAACAGGTCCAGCTACCATCAACACTTCATGTACTTGTTTTCCCTCTATAAATACATAATGAATCATTTCAGCAGTGTGTTGGAACCTGCTGAAAACATATTTCAATGGAGAAGCAGCAGTAAAGTAATCCAAATAGTATTTTGATCTCTTCTTTGTGGTAGGCAAGGAGGAGCTAAAGATTATTGTCAATATAAACAATTACTGGAAGAAACTTTCTGCATGCTGTTTTAGGAGTTTTTCTGGGTCAATCCTCTGCGAAAAATGCTGACTTAAGCATCACTTTGTATCACATTGTAATACGTTCATGGAGATTTAGGTCAAACAAAGGCTGCCCTAAGTAATTTTCATCATTTAATTTTTCAGGAACAGTTATTAATGTAAGAGCTGTATTAAATAATTTCTGTAAGCCATAGCTGTTGATCAGAATCTTGCAGTGTTTCCAATGAGAGGAAATTAGTCCCATTATGGGAAAGTGGTAACATTGTGAGCATAAAAACAGTTACATCTTGTAGCAGATCAGTTTGCCATTGTCGCAGTGAGAATTTATCAACACGTGATATAGATTTAACCTCTGGATTGGAATATATGCACGTGTAATATTTTCAAGTGGTGTTATATCTGTCCGTTATCACTCTTAATAGAACATATATTGTTTTAGGCTTGGGACAAAAATGTTGTTTGTGGGAGATTGTCAGCCCTTTCATTTAGGCCAATCAGGAAATTGCATCCATAAGCCTGGTTGGTATTCTGTTGATACAGGCTTACTAATGTGAGCAGAACCGAAGTCATGCTGGATGACCTATTGAATTAAATAAGGAAGTGTGTCTCAAACTCAGTAGCTGTGCTAAATAAGAAAGTGTTCCAGTTTGTGCACAAGAGAAAAAAACAAGATAAGGCTAGAATAATGGGGAATTGTAATAAAGTGCTACGATGTCAGAAACCACGTAACTGCTTTTGCTAGATAGGGAGCTAGTCTGAACCTTTGAAATATATGTGTCAATTTGAAAACAGAAAGAATGTGAGCCAAGCCCTCATATGAGGGGGTAGACAGTTAGGGTATAAAAATGCTGCCTGAATTTTGCTCTATGTTCCTTCAATGCCTGAGGGAACCCGTCTCTGCAGACACGTGAATAAAACCTTGTTTTCCTTGGATCAACGAATCTTTTGGTGGTTTTTTATCTGCTTCCACCTCACACTAACAGAATCTTGACTGTTTGCCTTTCCCTTCGTACATTCAAACAAATTTGGAAAAAGTCAGTCTAAGCTTGTTTGTCATGCTTTCTGTTTTGTAGGCTTAAAGCACATTTTTGAAACCCTTGTTTCCCCAAGATCTTTTTCTCTCACCTCGCCTTACACACATACACATATGCATGCACACACTTGGCTCTTCACAGGCATGAAGAATTTTGCAACAATATCTGATGATAAACCAGGAGACAGAAAATTAGAGCTCTCTACTTTCATCAGTTGGACTTGGTCTCAGATTTAGCCAAGGATCTATTTAAGGATATTGCTGGAATAGAACAGCTATAGTTGCCATATCCTTATTAATTTGTATCTTTGGAAAGAAACAATCCTATCTGATAAAGTAAAGGCCCTATCACACTGGCCGAGGGATGCAAAACGTTTGTAAAAAGGACACAGTGGATGAGAAAAATGTTCCATCCGTTGTTATCCGCTCTCAAAAGGGGCAAAAATTTGCATAACCAGAGTGGATAACACGGAAAGAAACGGACAGGGGGAGGACGTAGAGCGGATGGAAAGCAGATGCTCCACAGAAGCCTAGCGGATGGAAGAGGATGAGAGTGGATGGCACATCCGCAAGACTTCTGGGGGAGCACAGCAAAGCGGACGTGGAACGGAAAGAGCGGATGCAGAGCGGACGCCAAGCGGATGAAGCGGATGCACAGCGGATGCCGAGTGGATGAAGCGGATGCAAAGCGGAAGCCTAGCGGATGCCTAGCGGATGCCTAGCATTCACTGTGCATGCAGGGAGGATGCATTGCGTCAGCCCTGAGGATATAAAGGGAAGCAGCTCCCAAGCAGGTCACCATTCAGAGGAAAGACCTGCTTCCAGACACAGCTCTCCAGCCAGCCGGCAAGCCAGCCAGCCAGCCAGCCAGCAACGCAAAAAACATGGGGAAGAAACGGAAGCCTCTGCCATCTGCTGCCAGCCCTGGCAAGAGGGACAGGGCCACCCTCCCACCTCCTGGCCCTGACTCTGCTTCTGCTGGGGCTTCTGCTGCCTGGCCTCGATCTTCTGGTGCTGGTGCTTCTGCTGATGCTGCTTCTGAAGGTGGTGCTTCTGCTGATGTTGCTTCTGGTGGTGGTGCTTCTGCTGGTGCTTACTCTGCTGATGCTGCTTCTGGTGGTGGTGCTTCTGCTGATATTGCTTCTGGTGCTGGTGCTTCTGCTGGTGCTTACTCTGCTGGCATTGCTCCTGGTGCTGGTGCTTCTGCTGGTGCTTATTCTGCTGGCGCTGCTCCTGGTGCTGGTGCTGCTCCTGGTGCTGGTGCTTCTGCTGGTGCTTACTCTGCTGGCGCTGCTCCTGGTCCTGCTGGTGCTCCTGGTCCTACTGGTCCTGCTGGTGCTCCTGGTCCTGCTCCTGGTGCTGCTGGTGCTGCTGGTCCTGCTGGTCCTACTGGTCCTGCTTTTGCTGCTACTGTTGTTGTTGCTGCTGCTGGTGGTGGTGGTGTGGAGGACCAGCCCCTACAACCTCGAAACCCCTCTGATGAGGGCCCATATGGCCCTGCCAAAGGGAGGAAGAGGCAGACACGTGAACGGGAGAGGAGGCAATACAACATAGAAGAAGAACATGAGGAGGAGGTGCTGGAGTGGCTGAGGGAGAACAAGTATCTATGGTGGAAGGGACACAGGCTCTATCGAGACACCAAAAGGAAGCAGGCTGCTTGGAGAGAGAAGGCGGATAGCCTGGGCTACACTTCGGAGGTTCTCCTCGGCTGGTGGAAGCACATGCACACCTGGTACGGGAAGCTGCACCTCAAGAAATCTGCCCAGGCCACGGTCAAGCTGATGGTCAGAGAGACCTACGTGATGGCCAAGTGCAGCTTCTTGGAGGGTGAGATCCGCCACTGAGGAGCAGCCCCTCTCACAACCCTCTCTCTCAGGCAGCCTGCTGAGAGCCAGTCCTCTTCTGGCAAAGAGTCAGCTCCTGTGTCCAGGCAGGTATCTGTGGAGTGTGCCACGACGAAGACCCCCCCCGACAGCTGCACTACCCGTGGCAGAGCACGTGGAGGAACCCCTGACGCAGTGGGAGAAAGGAGATGACAATTCCACCACATCCCAACCCGCATCCACCCCCAGCTCCACCTCCACAGAAAGGCAGACACTCAAACCGGAGGGGCAGAGCCACACTGTCCTGCTGGAGATAAGAGACACCATCAGGAGCAGCGTAGATCTCCTCTCTCAGCTGGTACACAGCGACATACCATCCTCAAACCACAAGCCCTTCCTCACCTATGTCAACCAGACCCTCATGAACATGTCGGAACCACAGTACCAGGTGGTGAAGGACAGGATCGCCGATCTTCTTCACAACCCTCCAGACCAAGATGAACCTGCTCCCACCCAGTCCAGGCCTGCTCCTCCACCCCAGGTGATGTCACAGCCCTTCCAAGGCTTTCCACAGGCCCTACCCTACCAAGGCTACGGCTACTAGGAGGTCCAGCAGCACAGGCAGCCCTTCCCAGTTCAGGCACAGGTTCATCAGATGCCACCGGTGCCACTGATGCCACCGATGCCACCAACGCCACCGATGCCACCCATGCCACCAATGCCACCCACGCCAGTCCTCACCCAGCTGCAGACCAGACAGCCCCACTACACTGCTCCTTCCTCCACCCCACAGCCAAGCCCGGCCTCAGTACATTTGACATCGGTATTGGGGCTGACACCCCATGGCATGGAGGAAGGGGCTCTCAACATCACGGGGCTGAGCCAGCTTTCTGAGAGCTTCCTCAACACACCGTCCCCTGTTGTCCTCTCGGAGCCAGGCACCCCAGTGGTGTTTCAGACCAGCACTTCAGCAGCAGCCACCTCCACAGCACCTGGACCCTTCACCCCTGAGACTGGGCACGCCTCCGAGTGACTGAGAAGAGTGCCAGAGACTGGGTGGCTACCTGTTGACTTTATTTTTGCTGTGGACACTTGACTTGGGTCATTTTTCTTTTACAGTTTCTTATTAATAAAGATTATCTTTGCTTCACACACTTGCTTCATTTATTTTATTAAATAAAGTCTTGGTGGAAACTTTTAGAAATGGTTTAAGCCTTTGCATGCTTGTGGGATGGGTTAAGATAGCAATGGGATGGGCAGGGATACCTTTGGGATGAGTAATAGTTGTGAGATGGGCAGGGATACCTGTGGGATGGGTAATAGCTGTGGGATGGGCAGAGATACCTTTGGGATGGGAAATAGCTGTGGGATGGGCAGAAATACCTTTGGGATGGGTAATAGCTGTGGGATGGGCAGGGATACCTTTGGGATGGATAATAGCTGTGGGATAGATAAACCTCCAGTGCAAGCATAGTGAGACTGTATGGTCCACCCTCCCAGGTGCCACACCTATGGCCCTTTATTATCAATAACAATTTAATCACTGATCCACACATGTCAACATAAACACAACTCTTTATTAAATGCCCTGTTCATTGTAGGCCCACCCAACATACATGGCCAATCTCATCAGTGTGATGAGACAGGCTGAAGGAAGCATCCATTAATCATCTATCATCCTGTCTTGCCACTCCACTGCTCCAGCTGGAGAGTTGCACCAGTGTTTCAGGAGGTTGCGCTGCTTCTTCCCTTCCCGTGAGGCTCTGTTGTGGCCTTGCACATCCTGAGTCTCGATCAGGTTTTGCCCTTGCCTCCATTCCCCAGGCTCCATGTCCCCATTGCCTTGTTGATGGTCCACGAGCCTGTTGTGCAAGACTGGGTAGCGGGTGTGCATGAGATTGTGCAGGATGCAGCAAGCTTCCACGATCCTCCTCACAGTCTCTGGGCGATGCTGCATGGTGGTGAGAAGTACCTGGAACCTGTTGGCCAGGATGCCAAAGGCATTCTCCACCACCCGTCTTGCCCTGGACTGTAGTTGAAGATCCTCTCTTCATGGGTGAGGAGTCTGGAAGTGTAGGACTTCATGAGGTAGGTTGTGAGGGAGAAGGCGTCATCCCCCACGATGAAGTAGGGCACATCTTGCATGTCGTTGGGCAGGGGGTCTGGATCTGGGAAGCCCATGATGAGGTTGCCTTCCAGCCCCTCCTTGAGATGACTGGCGTTGTATACCTGGCCATCTGAAGCTGACCCGTTGCCTGAAGCATCGATGTACATGAACTTGTAATCAGCATTGACCATGGCGAAGAGGATGATGCTGAAGAAGCCCTTGTAGTTGAAATAAGTGGACCCCGACTTGACTGGAGCTTTGCAGGCCACGTGCTTGCCATCTATGGCTCCAACGGTGTGGGGGAAGTTCCACCTCTGATACCACTGCTCTGCAACTTTCTTCAAGCCTTCTTCAGTGGAGAGGCATTGGAGGAGCTCCTCCAGGTATTCTTCGATAATGGCCTGCACCACTTCTCTGACCACAATGCTGATGGTGTTGTGTGGCACCCTCCAGCCGTACTGCATGCTCCTGTAGGTGGTCACGGAGGCCAGGTGGTGCAGAGTGAGTGCCACCTTGAGCCCAGGGTCCAGGCTGGGCCGGAAGTTGGTGTTTGGCTTGTTCAACCTGGGTCTCAGCTGCTCCACAACTTCGTCAAACATGGCTGGAGGCATCCTCATGAAATTCTGGAATGCATGAGGGTCTTCGTTCCTGAGCTCCACCATCTGCTTGTTGTACAGTCCGTACTCTGCTCTTCTCCTGATCCATCTTCAGACCCAGACACTTCTTGGACGCCTCCTTTTCTTCGTGTAGAACAGTTGAAAGAGCCTGTAGATGGCTTCGCACTGTTGCAGAAGGATGGTGGCTACTAAAAGGAGTGTGTTACGATCCATGGTGGAGATGACTGGATGCTGTGGAAGAGCAAGAGCCAGATGAAGGCTGCAGAGGTCTGCACAGCAGGGCTGCTGGACTGAAAATGAGATCCAGGTGAGTTGCTCCCCCTTTTTATAGGCAATATAGGTTTTCCACTATGTGTCCTTTTGCATCCTCTCGGCATCCTCTAGACATCCTTAATATCTGAGATAGGTCCCCTCTGCGAAAGTTTTTTCCGTTTTAAATGCTTTCTATGTGAGCTGCATCCACTTTCATCCTTTCTCCGTCCGTGCTACTAACGCTTTGTGTCTATTCCGCGTCCGTTTTGCTTCCTCCCTGTGTCTGTTTTCCACTGGAGTGGATTTGAATTGCGCGGATGCACAGCGGATGCCTAGCGGATATAGCGGACGCGTAATGGATGACGATGGATGTAGAACGGATGTTCCTTGTATGTGTTGGATACATTTTCTGTTCAAAAAGTTTTGAGCAGCTCAAAACTTTTTGAGCGAATGGAACCTCAGTAGACGGATTCTGGACAGATAGAGAGGATGAAAAACGGAGGCAGTGAGTGCAGAACGGATGAATCGCGTTAACCAATGGATGGCAAGTGTTTCTCTCCATTTTACATTCTCTTTCCATCCATTGGTGCAGTGTGACATGGGCTTAAGGATATTCAAAAACTTTTGGGAAGAACTTGCTAATGCAACAATGTTACAAACAAGTCCCAAAGAAAATGCAGCCTAATTCTCGCTATGTGACAGCATAAGAAATCTGAATTAGCATTTAGAAATTATGATTGAATGATTTCAAAGGTTGTGGTATTCAGATAGGTTTATAACAGCCTTTCTTACATTATTAACTGGACCTGTCAGAATTGTCATCTCACTCCTGCACTTCACATTCGCTAGCTGCCAGTCTGCCATGAACTATGGGGGAGCTGGATGAGAGGGAGGAAGGCTAATGAGGACTTATACCTTCTAGAGACACAACTTCAAGGTCAGACAGGAAAGGCATGCACCTCCGAACTGCCTACTCTACAGTTAGAAGGACTGTCTCAAAACATTTTATTTGAATATGATTCAACAATGAGGGGTCAACAATGGGAAGGGACAAAGGAGGAAATGTTAACCATTAAAATTTGATGTGCAAACCTCAGTTCTGGCTTTGCTATACTGTAATCTACTTAGCCCTTAGTAAAGTAAATCTTTTACACCGAATGGAGTAGTGGGTCGTTCCTGCTTAATGCACCAAACAGGGGCAGGACTGTCATATCCAGACTTTTCTTGAATATATGTGTGTTTGTGTGTGGGATGCATGAATGGTATTTGACTTTTTTTTTGCTGTAAATAAATCTCATAGCTTTTCATTTTTCAAACTTCCCATTGTATTAAGTTTCCTAATAATCCTCTGGCTTTCCACTTGGAACATTTTGATAATTATGACTGAAAGTCACATTGAGTTAATGGTGGTAAAGCATGAGTAAATTAACTGGGACCTAAGTTCATATGTTAAGTAATTTTCTTTTTATTTAATTCATGATCACTGGCAGTCCTACACATGTTTACGGCAAAGTAAATTCACTTTTCCTACAAGCAGTTTATCACTAAATAACTGGGTATAGACTAAATTTATTCCTTCAGGTAAAATTGGTAAATATATTTTATACTGAATAAACAGGTACTTAAATAGTAATATATATAATCCTTGTTCATGTAGATTAGAGAGTAGTTTGATTCCTTATAATAACCTATTTCCCTAAACTCTCTTCAAAATTTGTTCCCTAATTATAATTATATAGAAGAAGAAAATTGCTAAACATACTAAGAGCCATCTGTATTTTGTATATTGAAAGATAACTACATCTAATTATTTTATTTAGGTCTAATTACATTTATCTGAAAAAGAGTAAGCAAATCAAATTTACTTTTTATGATTGCTTTGATATTTTTGGGGAATGTGACCCCAGCTTGCTAATGAAAGGCCATGTGTGTCAAGCTCATGACATATAACACATAGAATATCTAAACATTGTTATATAAGGAGCTCACTTCTACAATTAACTATATTATATTCTGTGTATTATTTCTTATTTTAAATGATGTAATTCTGCTATAGTAACCCTTAACTATTGCCATACATATAAAATTGCTTTGGATTCTGATGCTCCACAGTATGGAGGACATAATAGACTGGATCATACTACAGACTTTTTTTCTCAGCCATATTCACATTATCATCGATCTAATTCTCTTTTGGTAAGTACATTTTTTCTACTGTACATTTTTTCTTTCTTTAAAGTATATCTTCAGAGAGATAGTTAATATTTTAAATTCTGTACTAAATGTCTGCATGTTGCCTTCATTTTTTTTCCTTTATAAAATGTGATCATTGATCTTGCATGAACAATTATAAAAATAAATGACATAAAAAAGTACTTTTATGGCATAAAGTGTTGGCTGAACAATTTCTCAATATTTTAAATTTTATATAATAATTCTGACCTTCCAAATATGCATTTTATAAATTTAACAAATTATTTCTATGTACATTTTTGTTTTCCTGATTTTTTTTGTTTTTTAATGTTTAATATACCAATAATATGCTTGTTTAATTCTTTACATGTAAGCATCCTGTGATTTTCATTGCGAATATTTTAATCAACTTGGATCATCTATTAAAACTTCTGTAGTTTATCTCTTACACAATATGAGAATTTAACTATTAAAAGTATTTAACTTAGTAATGCAAGCATACTATTTTTTATTTTCTTTTTAAGGTTTAATTTAAAAACAAAGACAATAAAATAATACAGGGTAAACTTGCATTTGATGCACTGTTTAATTTTTTTAATGTTTATGTAGAGATTCTTATAAAATGTATTTAGTGCAAAATTTTGATCACATTAAGCATAAACTACAGTCCCCCCCAAAAAATGTAACCAGATTATAATAATGTTGGATTCCTTTTCTTTCCTTCCTTTTCTTTTATTCACTGGGAAAATGCATTCACAGTTTAGACTATCTTTAAATTCAAGGTAAACAACATTAAATAGAGCACAAAAAGGAATTTACAATGTACTTAAGACATGAGATCATAAAAGAAAACAATATATAGCTAATTTATTCCAATAGAATTCATAATTCTAGTTTACTTCATGTATTTCAATTCTTTCTGCAATCATGTCCATATGCCAATTAATATATTGCCATTTTTAAAAAAAATATTCTCATTTCCCTCTTTCTTCAAGAACTTGCCAACTTCTTCCAATCAAAATTTCTTGGTTTTCTTCTCCCTATTATTCATCTGTTCATTTTCCCTTCATACATTTGTTTTGAAATGTACTTCAGTGTATTTTATTTCTAATAGTCACTCACTTTTGTATTCAATGAATATTCATTCAGCACTTCTGATCTGCCAGTAGTATAACTTACATTTCTTCACTCACATTTTCCTTTAGCATTAAAAAATCTTGGATTGTATATATGGATTATTATACCCCATTTCCTTCATACATTCTTATCATTCAGTAATACTAGCATTCACTACAAATCATTTTGTGTTTTAAGCCAATAATGTGTCTTCAGATGCATACAAAATATAAATCAACAGCTGTGTTGTAAACTTCTCATTTGAGATTTCTCAATGACTTACTAAAGGGTAAAAAATCTGATCTATACACTCAATGTTTGTCACAAAGCAACACTATACTTCCCAAATAATACTTCTCTCTTATGTTTTTAATCACAGTTCTGCCAAAGACCATCCTAGATACACTTAACCTACCTTGTTGTTTTTCATTCTTCCTATTTTTCCTCTCCTATAACCGGACAATAGCAGCAGTCTTTCATCACCATGCACAGATGCAGTATTCCAAAACATGTTAAACAAATTATCAATTGTTGGAAGCAAGTCACATCTATATGCCACTGTCTTATGTGTTGCCATCAATTCTAAATCAGCTAACGTGCTTTCAGATCCAATCATTTATAGGCTACATATTTTTTATTGTATATACTTGAGCCACTTTTGTCTAGTGATTAAAACATCATGCTAGAAACTGGAAGATCCGAGTGTCACTTTAGCCATGAAAACTAGGTGGGTGAAATTCTTAGCCCAACTGACCTCACAGGGCTGTTGTGGGGAAAATAGAAAGGAGTATTAGAAATGTTCACCATTTTGAGTTGCTTGTAAAAAAAGATAAGGTGGGATATAAATAAAATAAATAAACAACTAAATACAATGCAGTATCGGAAACCAACTATGGTCATAGTTGTCTCAAAAGAGACACCTGGGCTTTATTGTTTTTTTCTTTGAAAACATTTTGCTTCTTATCCAAGAAGCTTGTTCAGTTTAGAAGCTACTTGGATGAGAAGCAAAACATCTTCAAAGAAAAAGCAAGAAGTCTAGTTGCCTCTTGAAAAAGCACCTTTGGGACAACTATGATTTGGATGACTGAGAAGCTCCATAGACAACCATGGTCATATTTATATTCCAATCAATCATCTCAATGACCCTAAAAAATTATAGTGAATGTGGCCTGTTAATGGGAAAAGGTATAGGCTTTTTTGTAAATAACTTAAATGGTAATATTTAATTTTTATTAAAATCTAGCTTCATACTTAACCTGAATTCTTATTGATTAAGATGGCCATTCTAAACATTCTCAGTTAAAAATTAAATAAATTAAAAATCCACATAGCAATAGATTGTATTCATAAATATACCTATCTATATTCGCTAAGCACCTTCAGCTAAAGCTCATCTATTTGAAACATATT
>BLBF01000019.1:2306357-2371553 GCA_015471245.1 Laticauda colubrina | reverse complement strand
ATCACCTGGGGTGGAGGAGCAGGCCTGGACTGGGTGGGAGCAGGTTCATCTTGGTCTGGAGGGTTTTGAAGAAGAACGGTGATCCTGTCCTTCACCACCCGGTACTGGGGTTCCAACATGTTCATGAGGGTCTGGTTGACATAGGTGAGGAAGGGCTTGCAGTTGGAGGATGGGGTGTCGATGTGTACCAACTGAGAGAGGAGATCTACGTTGCTCCTGATGGTGTCTTATCTCCAGCCGGACAGTGTGGCTCTGCCCCTCCGGTCTGCCTCTCTGCCTTTCTGTGGAGGTGGAGCTGGGGGTGGATGCGGGTTGGGCTGTGATGGAAGTGCTGTCTCCTTTCTCCCAATTCATCAGGGGGTCTTCTACGCACTCCGCCATGGGTTGTACAGCTGCCGGGGGGGTCTCCATCATGGGACGTTCCACAGATACCTCCCTGGAGACAGGAGCTTACTCTTTGCCAGAAGAGGACTGCCTCTCAGCAGGCTGCCTGAGAGAGAGGATTGTGAGAGGGGCTGCTTCTCAGTGGCGGATCTCACCCACCAAGAAGCTGCACTTGGCCATCACGTAGGTCTCTTGGTCTGTCAGCTTGACCGCGGCCTGGCCAGATTTCTTGAGGTGCAGCTTCCCGTACTAGGTGTGCATGTGCTTCCACCAGCTGAGGAGCACCTCCGAAGTGTGGCTCAGGCTCTCCGCCTTCTCTCTCCAAGCAGCCTGCTTCCTTTTGGTGTCTCAATAGAGCCTGTATCCCTTCTGCCATAGATACTCATTCTCCCTCAGCCACTCCAGCACCTCCTCTTCATGTTCCTGTTCTATGTTGTATTGCCTCCTCTCCCGTTCACGCGTCTGCCTCTTCCTCCCTTTGACAGGGCCATATGGGCCCTCATCAGAGGGGCTTCGAGGTTGTAGGGGCTGCTCCTCCACACCACTACCAGCAGCAGCAGCAACAACAACAGTAGCAGCAAAAGCAGGACCAGCAGCACCAGCAGGACCAGCAGCACCAACAGCACCAGCAGCACCAGCAGGATCAGGAGCAGGACCAGGAGCACCAGCAGGACCAGCAGGACCAGGAGCATCAGCAGGACCAGCAGGACCAGGAGCACCAGCAGGACCAGCAGGACCAGGAGCAGCGCCAGCAGAGTAAGCACCAGCAGGACCAGCAGGACCAGGAGCAACGCCAGCAGAGTAAGTACCAGCAGAAGCATCAGCACCAGGAGCAGTGCCAGCAGAGTAAGCACCAGCAGTAGCACCACCACCAGAAGCAGCATCAGCAGAAGCACCACCACCAGAAGCTGCATCAGCAGAGTAAGTACCAGCAGAAGCACCACCACCAGAAGCAGCATCAGCAGAAGCACCACCTCCAGAAGCAGCATCAGCAGAAGCCCCAGCACCAGAAGATTGAGCCTGGGCAGCAGAAGCCCCAGCAGAAGCAGAGTCAGGGCCAGGTGTTGGGAGGGTGTCCCTGTCCCTCTTGCCAGGGCTGGCAGCAGATGGCAGAGGCTTCCGTTTCTTCCCCATGGTATTTGGGTTGCTGTCTGTCTGTCTGTCTGTCTGTCTGTCTGGCTGGCTGGCTGGCAAGCTGTATCTGGAAGCAGGTCTTTCCTCTGAATGGTGACCTGTTTGGGAGCTGCTTCCCTTTATATCTGCGGGGCTGATGCAATGCATTCTCCCCGCATGCGCAGTGAACACTAGGCATCCTCTAGGCATCCTCTAGGCTTCCGCTAGGCATCCGCTAGGCTTCTGCTAGGCATCCGCTCGGCTTCCGCTCTGCATCCGCTTCATCCGCTCGGCATCCGCTGTGCATCCACTTCATCCGCTCGGCATCCGCTCTGCATCCGCTCTTTCCGTTCTGTGTCCACTTTGCTGTGCTCCCCCGGAAGCCTTGCAGATATGCCATCCGCTCCCATCCCTTCCATCCGCTAGGCTTCCATGGAGCATCCACTTTCCATCCGCCCTACGTCTTCCCCCCATCCATTCCTTTCCATGTTGTCCACTCTGGTTATGCAAATTCAGGGCACTTTTGAGAGCGGATAACAATGGATGGAATATTTTTCTCGTCCGCTGTGTCCATTTTACAAACGTTTTGCATCCTTCGGCCAGTGTGACAGGGCCTTTAATTCTTTTCCTCTCCCTTCCCACTTATAGCAAAAAAGTTTTTTTTCCTTTTTTCCCCAATGCTCAGAAATCTTTATTGTCCCCTTGGTTTTAATTTTCAGGATAACTTCTGATACCAAAACGGGTTTTTTTGATTTCTCCATTCATTTGCTATCACCGTCAGGAAGGAGAGTGAGAAAACAAACTTTCCCTTTTTACTTTCATTCACCGCTTTTTCTGTCTTCGTCGGGAACAATGTATCTTTAATGAAACTTAAATTCCAGGGTATTTAAATGTTACTTATTGTTCTGGTTAGCCAAAAACTTTCACTTTCTCAGCTTCCTCCTGCACATTCTTATCCGGATGAAACCTTCTTTGTGGTGGCCATTGTTGACTGCTGCTCCACCACTTTCAGAAAAGGGAGTTAAGCCAGATGAGGAGGGGGTTGTGATTCCCCCAGACCCCTGCTGGATCACCCCTATCTTCAGTTACATCTACGGGGTAATTATAGCCCCCAAATCCAGCTGGATCGGGGGCACTCCAGCGGCGAGTGCAGCAGAAACCACGCACAATCGTGGATTCCTGCCACTGCCGAAGCCTTGCAAACTGGAAGTCCCAGGCAACATTCTATGGATAGAGATTCCTTGTTTCTTAAATAATATATGAAAATTCTTACTTTACTTTTTCATATATGGCTTGCATTACATTCTAATAGCAAATTAAAATATGAGCTACAGTTCTAAAAACTCTGTGTACTATCCCTCCTATTTGCCAGATATTTTTATACACTTATTATACAAATATGAGTTTTCAGAATCTTAAAACTAAAATTTACTTTTTCTTTTGAAACAATTATAAAACATGAAATTAATCTCTATTAACCAGTTTATCTTTATTTAAATTTGTTTGTTAATTATTAAATTTGTATGCCTAAATTCCAATGACTCTAACTGGGTCATGAGTAAAAAGAACATTTAAAAAAATCTGAAAAACAAGTTATAAAAGTTTATTACCAAAATTTCTGCCATTATAAATTGTTAGTCTCAGAATTTTGGTTTCCACATTGGTTAATTTATTAATTTCCTACACTTTTAATTTTGCATTAATGTAATTTTCTGATTGTTAGACTAAATTAAACCATATCTTCATAGATATTAAACCTTAATAAAGATCCTTTATAATCTTGCTTATTTCCCAGGTCTTTGGTGAACGAATGCTCTTAACGAATTAAGTGAAAATACTTGATCATTCTTGTACAGCTTATTTTTAAAAGGCATTCAAGTCAAGTTCTTCCATAAATATAAAGATGAATAAAAACCTTCTGCAACATGTAGGTTTCCAACCTAGTCAACCTTACTTTCAGCAGCACACAAGCTAGAGATAACTGGAATTGCCATTAGAGCCATTGACCATTGGGGAATCATTATAAAGTCATTGGAAATAGAAAACAGTGTTAAAAAGAACCAATTCCTCATTACAAGTAGTCCTTGACTTACAATAGTTCATTTACTGACTGTTTGAAGTTGCAACAATAAAAAAATAAGTTATGACCGTTTCACATTTACAGCTGTTACAGCATCCTCATGGTCAAGTGATCAAAATTCAGACACTAGGCAACTGACTCATATTTATGACTGTTGCAATATCCCAGGGTCATGTGATCCCCTTTTGTGACCTTCTGGCAAGCAAAGTCAATGGAGAAATCAGATTCACTTAACAACTGTTACCAACTTAACTACAATGATTCACTTAACAACTGTGGCAAGAAAGGTTGTTAAATGGGGCAAAATTCACTTAACAAATCTTTCACTTAGCAACAGAAAGATTGGGCTCTTTTGTGGTTGTTAGTCAAGAACTACTTGTACTTAGCTAGAAAAACTCAAATTCCCCTTGCATAAATGTTGTATTATAATTTCTTAATTATATTTGGTTATAATCAAACATGTTACATGTTAAATCTATTCTTAAAGCAAAAAAGGTGAGATATATTTTAAAAGCATAAAAAATAAATATTAATTACATTTATATGGCATCTTATTACCAAAATCTCTGCTGCTTTTTCCCTTTTGTCAGTGGTGTTAATCTGAATCAGTTGTTTCTTTTGCACTGTTGCTGACCCTCAGCAATATATATAAGTTGCCAATATGAGAAACATGTAAATTTTGGTACAAAAATATAAAATACTGGATGGTACCAAGGAATTATAGTTCCCCCCCCCCATTGTACAGTGGATTATAAAATTAATGAAATAAAATAAAGAGAACACATAGTTTACTCATTAATTGCCTTAAAGCTTCATTAGTTATTTCATTGCCAATACAAGCACAAAACTGCTTCATTATAGCTATGATATAGTTATCATTACCTTGTTTTAATGTTTTAATACATGTGTTTCCTACTCCATTCCTGAAGAACACTATTTCACAAAATTTTAGTGTATGATTACTACCAGTGGTGGTATTCTACCAGTTCGGCTTGGTTCGGCCAAACCAGTAGTAAAAAAACAGATGCCGATTTGGCCAAATTGGTATTTCTTTTTTTTTCCTCCTGATGATCAGCTGTTGCAACGATCAGCTTTGTCAGGATCCCCTTTACTATCTTACTGCTTCATCCAGGAGGCTTCCCTGAGGCCCAGAAGGCAAACGAATGGAGCATGAGGGGGTGCTGCAAAAAAGAAGCCACACTCATCCAGTCACATGGCAATGCCCACCTAGCCACACCCACCTCGCCATGCCCATAGAACCAGTAGTAAAAATATTTATATCACATCCCTGACTCTTGTTTGTTTCTGACCAACACTTCATTTTGTTGTAAGGTAACTACAGCAATTTATTGGCTAATTTGCAATGAACGGCACCTTCAATTGAGCTGTAACTAGAAAGCTGCTGGTTTAAAAGTTCACAGCACTTACAGGACTAAACACAATAGGAAGAAATAGGAAACCCAGAAAGAAAAATATATTTTTAATTTTTTCATCAATAAACAACATGCTACTTACAAAACCTATTGTGATGATGTTATAACAGCATTTAGGGAAAAGGTGGGCCCAGCAGTCTTTACAAAAACAGTAACAGTAAAACATAAAAAATAATAGAATTTTTAGGGGGGGACTGTTTTGCCTGCATGTAAATGCATTTTGATGCTTTAAATATATAAATTCCTCATATTAAGTATGCATGTGTGTACATGCACACACAATGTAACTACACATATATGTTCAGGAATGTTCATCCATAGGAAGTAAAGGATTGGAAATTGCTTTTGTGAAAACAGAAAGTTAGGAAAGTATAGTCAAGGTCAAGCCATCATAAACACAGGAGGAACAGTTTAAATAAATGTAGATATGCCAAAAACTTGTATTCCTGCAAACATGTTTAACTACCTCAAATACAAACACAATGTAGAGTTAGTATTCAGCAGGATCTGCGCAGTTCTGGAGACTGGTAGAGGAAATTTTGAGTAGTTCAGAGAAGTACTTCTGACTGGAGATTTTACAGTATCCTTCCCCTGTCACGCCCACCAAGCTATGCCCACAGAACTGGTAGTAAAAAAAATTGAATCCCACCAGTAACACAATGTAAATACAAAGTTTAACTATTGTTTCCATGGGTCATTCAAAAGCATTTTTAAGAATAAAGGTGACCAAGCTGCATGTGAAAATTTCACATTTATAGAAAACTAATGCACTAGATCATCATAAGGGTCAAAGAGTTTACTATATGTCTCCAAGCTGAAAAATGATATAGATTCTCCACTGCCTGCTTAACCTCTTTATATGCTATCTGTCCTGTTCCACAGATTTGGAGATATTTTAAAAATAAATTTGATGCTTTAAGGAGTAATGTAACTTAGCTCGAACAAACAATGGTTTAAACTGAACAGTTAGGAAATGTCTATCATGTAAAGAGCATCAACTGAAACATGAGAATCCACTGAAAGAAGCCATGTTTCTTTGATCAATTTTTTCAGTGAGTTAACCATGTCATTTCCCCCTCGCTCCATGAAATTGTACATTTATTTATTTATTTTATTTGTCAATCAGTTACAAGATAATAAATATAGGTATAAACATGAGTAAGAATACAGGAAATAGGTACGAATAAATGGGGACAATAGGATAGGGATGGTAGGAATGATGGTGCACTTATGCACACCCCTTACAGACTTCTTAGGAATGGGGTGAGGTCAATAGTGGTTAGTTTGAGGTTAAAGGAGTGGGGGTTAGAGGATGTAACAACAGAGTCAGGTAGTGCATTCTAGGCATTGACCACTCTGCTGCTGAAGTCATACTTTCTGCAATCAAATTTGAAGCAGTTTACATTGAGTTTGTATCTGTTGTGTGCTCGTATATTGTTGTGGTTGAAGCTGAAGTAGTCATTGACTGGTAGGACATTGTAGCAGATAATTTTGTGTGCTACGCTTAAGTCTAACCATAGGTGGCATGGTTCAAGATTGTCCAAGCACAAAATCTCAAGCCTGGTGATATAGTGTATTCTGTTGCAAGCAGAGGAGTGTAGTACTCTTCTTGTGAAATACTTCTGGACTCACTCGATTGTAATCATATCTGATATGCAGTGCAGATTCCAGACTGATGAGCTGTATTCGAGTATTGGTCTAGCAAAAATTTTGTATGCTCTAGTTAGCAATTCGATATTTCCAAAGGAGTAGCTTCATAATATTAGATTTACAACTCTTAATGCTTTTTTGGCAATGCTGTTACAGTGAGCTCTGGTGCTGAGGTCATTTGATATGAGAACTCCAAGATCCTTGACAGAGTGAGGATCATTACTGAGGTCATATCCACCTAATTTGTATTTGGTATACTGATTTTTTTACCAATGTGTAGGACAGAGCATTTGTTGGTCAAGATTTGGTGTTGCCAGATGTTTGACCATCCAGACCATCCAAAGTAATCAAGGTCACTTTGAAGGATAGAATGATTGCATTGATTGCATACAACAAAAGGCTAGGTCCCACTGGCCAACGGATGCAAAACGTATGCAAAAAGGACACAGTGGACGAGCAAAATTTCAGGGGTGGCTCCATCCGTTGTTATCAATTCTCAAAAGTGCCCCAAATTTGCATAAACAGAATGAAAAACAACGGAAAGGAACGGACGTAGGGAGGATGTAGTGGGGATGTAAAGCGGATGTTTGTAGGAAGCCTAGAGGATGAAAGCGGATGGGGGGAGAATAGCAAAGCAGACGCGTAGTGGAAGGAGCGGATGCATAGCGGATGACGCGAATGCATCACGGACGCCTATAGGATGCATAACGGATGTGTAGCAGATGCAAAGCGTTCACTGCGCATGTGGGGAGGATGAACTGCGTAAGCTCCGCGGATATAAAAGGAGGCAGCTCGCAAGCAGTGACCATTCAGAGGAAAGACCTGCTGCCAGAGACATCTTGAGAGAACACAATGGGGAAGAAGAGGAAGCCTGTGCCTACTCCTGCCAGCCCTGGCAAGAAGGACAGAACCACCATCCCACCCCCTGGTGCTGACTCTGAAGCTGCTGGTGCTTCTGCAGCTGCTGCTGGTGCTGCTGGTGCTCCTGTTGTTGCTGCTGCTGGTGCTTCTTCTGCTGGTGCTCCTGGTGCTTCTCCTACTGCTGCTGCTGGTGGTGGTGGTGGTGGTGCTACTTGTGGTGCTGCTGGTGCTTCTCCTGTTGGTGCTGCTGCTGCTGGTGGTGCTTCTCCTGCTCCTGGTGGTGCTTCTCCTGCTGCTGCTGCTGGTGGTGGTGGAGGTGCTGCTGGTGCTGCTGCTGCTGTGATGGACCAGCCCCAAGGCCCTCAAAGCCCCACTGCTGAAGGCCCTGAAGCCCCTGCCAGAGGGAGGAAGAGGCAAGGCAAGGAGAAGGGAGAGAGGAAACAGTACTCCATTTCCGAAGACCATGAGGAGGAGGTGCTGGAATGGCTGAGGGAGAACAAGTAACTCATGGAGGAAGGGCCACAGGCTCTATCCCAACACCAAGAGAAAGCAGACAGCTTGGAGAGAGAAGGTGGAGAGCCTGGGCTATACTTCAGATGTACTCCTTGGATGGTGGAAACACATGCACACCTGGTATGGCAAGCTGCACCTGAAGAAATCCAGGCAGGCCGCTGTCAAACTCACTGACCGGGAGACCTATGTCATGGCCAGGTGCAGCTTCCTGGAGGGTGAAATCCACCACCGAGGAGCAGCCCCTCTGTCAACCCTCTCTCTCAGACACCCCACAGAGAGCCACTCCTCTTCCAGCCAGGAGACAGCTTCAGTGTCTAGGCAGGTGTCTTTGGAGGGCCCCACGACAGAGACCTCCCCGACAACTGCACTCCCCATGCCGGAGGACGTGGAGGATCCCCTGTCTCAGATGGAGCAAGAAGAAGCAGCCACCAGAGACCAACCCATACCCACACCCAGCTCCACCTCCACAGAAAGTAGGCAGAGAGGCAGACCGGAGGAAAAGAGCCACACTGTCCTCTTGGAGATGAGGGACACAATCAAAGCCAGCACAGATCTCCTCTCCCAGCTGGTCCACTTTGACATACCATCCTCCAACCGCAAGCCCTTCATCACGTACGTGAGCCAGACCCTCATGGACATGCCCGAGGCCCAGTATCAGGCGATGAAGGAGAGGATCACAGCTCTTCTGCACCACCCTCCAGGCCCACCTGAACCTGCTCCTATGTACTCCAGGTCTGCTCCTCCACCCCAGGCGATGTCACAGCCCTTCCATGGATTTCAGCAGCCCCTCGCCTACCAAGCCTACCACTACCAGGACTTCCCACAGCAGAGGCAGCCCTTCCCAGTCCAGACCCAGGTTCCTCAGATGCCACAGAAGCCACAGACACCACAGACACCTCACCTGACACAGCTGCAGACCAGACAGCCCCACTATACTCCTCCTTCCTCCACCCCACAGCCAAGCCCTTTCTCACAACATCTGTCATCAGTCTTGGGCCTCACATCCCAGGTACTTGATGAAGGGCCTCTCAACCTCACGGGACTGAGTCAGTTCTCTGAGAGCTTCCTGCACATACCATCTCCTGTTGTACTCTCAGGGCCAGGCACCCCAATGGCACCTCAGACCAGCACTCCAGCAACATCCACCTCCACAGTCCCTGGCCCCTTTACATCTGAGACCATGGGCATGCCTCAGAGTGACTGAGAAGAGTGCCAGAGACTGAGTTGCTACCTGTTCACTTTATCTTTGCTGAAGACACTTTACTTGGGTCATTTTGCTTTTTAAGAAAGTCCCACAGTTTGTTATTAATAAAGGTTATCTTTGCTTCACACACTTGGTTCATTTTTTTTACTTAAGCCCATGTCACACTGCACCAGCGGATGGAAAGAAGATGTAAAATGGAGAGAAACACTTGCCATCCGTTGGTTAACGCGATTCATCCATTCTCTACTCACTGTATCCGTTTTTCTTCCTCACTATCCGTCCAGCATCCGTCGACTGAGGTTCCATCTGCTCAAAAAGTTTTGAGCTGCTCAAAACTTTTTGAGTGGAAAATGTATCCAACGCATCCATTCTGCATCCGCAATGCATATGGGGAACATCTGTTCTGCATCCGTTGTCATCCGTTACGAGTCTGCTACATCCGCTAGGCATCCGCTGCACATTCGCGCAACTCAAATCTGCTCCAGCGGAAAATGGACACAGGGAGGAAGCAAAACGGACGTGCAACGGACGTGCGGCATTAGTAGCACGGACGGAGAAAGGATGAAAGCAGATGCAGCTCACAAAGAAAGCATTTAAAACGGAAAAAACGTTAGCAGAGGGGACCTATCTCGGATATTAAGGATGTTTAGAGGATGCCAAGAGGATGCAAAAGGACACGGAGCAGAAAACCTATATTTCCTATAAAAAGCGGGAGGAACTCACCTGAATCTCACTTTCAGTCCAGCAGCCCTGCTGTGCAGACCTCTGCAGCCTTCATCTGACTCTTGCTTTTCCACAGCATCCAGTCATCTCTACCATGGATCGTAACACAGTCCTTTTGGTAGCCACCATCGTTCTGCAACAGTGCAAAGCCATCTACAGGCTCTTTCAACTGTTCTACTGGAAGAAAAAGAGGCGGCCAAGAAGCGTCTGGGTCCGAAGATGGATCGGGAGAAGAGCGGAGTACGGACTGTACAAAAAGCTGATGGTGGAGCTGAGGAACGAAGACCCTCGTGCATTCCAGAACTTCATGAGGATGCCTCCAGCCATGTTTGACGAAGTTGTGGAGCGGCTGAGACCCAGGTTGACCAAGCAGAGCACCAACTTCCGGCCCAGCCTGGACCCTGGGCTCAAGGTGACACTGACTCTGCGCCACCTGGCCTCAGGGACCACCTACAGGAGCATGCAGTATGGCTGGAGGGTGCTACACAACACCATCAGCATTTTGGTCAGAGAAGTGGTGCAGGCCATTATCGAAGAATACCTGGAGGAGCTCCTCCAGTGCCCCTCCACTGACGAAGGCTTGAAGAAAGTTGCAGAGCAGTGGTATCAGAAGTGGAACTTCCCCCACAACGTTGGAGCCATCGATGGCAAGCACGTGGCCTGCAAAGCTCCAGCCAAGTCGGGGTCGACTTATTTCAACTACAAGGGCTTCTTCAGCATCATTCTCTTCGCCATGGTCGATGCTGACTACAATTTCATGTGCATCGATGCTTCAGGCAATGGGTCAGCTTCAGATGCCCAGGTATACAATGCCAGTCACCTCAAGGAGGGGCTGGAACGCAACCTCATCATGGGCTTCCCAGATCCAGACCCCCTGCCCAACGACACGCAAGATGTGCCCTACTTCATCGTGGGGGATGATGCCTTCTCCCTCAGAACCTACCTCATGAAGCCATACATTTCCAGACTCCTCACCCGTAAAGAGAGGATCTTCAACTACAGGCTGTCCAGGGCAAGGCGGGTGGTGGAGAATGCCTTTGGCATCCTGGCCAACAGGTTCCAGGTACTTCTCACCACCATGCAACATCGCCCAGAGCCTGTGAGGAGGATCGTGGAAGCTTGCTGCATCCTGCACAATCTCATGCACACCCGCTACCCAGTCTTCCACAACAGGCTCGTGGACCTCCAACAAGGCAATGGGGACATGGAGACTGGGGAATGGAGGCAAGGGCGAAACCTGAGGATGTGCAAGGCCACAACAGAGCCTCACGTGAAGGGAAGAAGCAGTGCAACCTCCTGAAACACTGGTGCAACTCCCCAGTTGGAGCAGTGGAGTGGCAAGACAGGATGATAGATGATTAATGGATGCTTCCTTCAGCCTGTCTCATCACATTGATGAGATTGGGCCATGTATGTTAGGTGGGTCTACAATGAACAGGGCATTTAATAAAGAGTTGTGTTTATGTTGAAATGTGTAGATCAATGATTACATTGTTATTGATAATGAAGGGCCAAAAGTGTGGCACCTGGGAGGGTGGACCATACAGTCCCACTATGCTTGCAATGGAGGTTTATCAATCCCACAGCTATCTTAACCCACCCCAAAGGTATCACTGCCCATCCCACAGGTATCCCTGCCCATCCCTCAGCTATTCCCCATCCCAAAGGTATCCCTGGCCATCCCACTGCTATCTTAACCCTTCCTACAAGCATGCAAAGGCTTAAACCATTTCTAAAAGTTTCCACCAAGACTTTATTTACTAAAATAAATGAAGCAAATGTGTGAAGCAAAGATCATCTTTAATAACAAGCTGAAAAAGAAAAATGACTCAAGTCAAGTGTTCAAATAAAGTCAACAGATAGCCACCCAGTCTCTGGCACTCCTCTTGGTCACTCGGAGGTGTGCCCAGTCTCAGGGGTGAAGGGTCCAGGTGCTGTGGAGGTGGCTGCTGCTGGAGTGCTGGTCTAAAGCGCCACTGGGGTGCCTGGCCCCGAGAGTACAACAGGGGATGGTGTGTTGAGGAAGCTCTCAGACAGCCCCTTTCTCCATGACATGGGGTGTCAGCCCCAGTACTGATGACAGATGTACTGAGGCCAGGCTTGGCTGTGGGGTGGAGGAAGGAGCAGTGTAGTGGGGCTGTCTGGTCTGCAGCTTTGTGAGGATTGGCGTGGGTGGCATCGGTGGCGTGGGTGGAATTGGTGGTGTGGGTGGCATCAGTGGCGTGGGTTGCATCGGTGGCATCAGTGGAACCAGTGGCAACGGTGGCATCTGATGAACCTGTGCCTGGACTGGGAAGGGCTGCTACCTGTGCTGCTGGACCTCCTGGTAGCTGTAGCCTTGGTAGGTGAGGGCCTGTGGAAAGCCTTGGAATGGGAGTGACATCACCTGGGGTGGAGGAGCAGACCTGGACTGGGTGGGAGCAGGTTCAGCTGGGTCTGGAGGGTTGTGAAGCAGATCGGTGATCCTGTCCTTCACCATCTGGTACTGGGGTTCCGCCATGTCCATGAGGGTCTGGTACATATAGGTGAGGAAGGGCTTGCGGTTGGAGGATGAGGAGTTGGTGTGTACCAGCTGAGAGAGGAGATCTATGCTGCTCCTGATGGTGTCTCTTATCTCCAGCAGGACAGTGTGGCTCTGCCCCTCCGGTCTGGCTCTCTGCCTTTTTGTGGAGGTGGAGCTGGGGGTGGATGCGGGTTGGGCTGTGGTGGATGCGGGTTGGGCTCCCACTGTGCCGGGGGTCCTCCATGCTCTCCGCCATGGGTACTACAGCTGTCGGGGGGGTCTCCGTCGTGGCCCGCTCCACAGATACCTGCCTGGAGATAGGAGCTGACTCTCGGCCGGAAGAGGACTGGCTCTCAGCAGGCTGCCTGAGAGAGGGGGTTGTGAGAGGAGCTGCTCCTCGGTGGTGGATCTCACCCTCCAGGAAGCTGCAATTGGCCATGACAAAATTCTCTCTGTCTATCAGCTTGACCACGGCCTGGCCAGATTTCTTGAGGTGCAGCTTCCCGTACCAGGTGTGCATGTGCTTCCACCAGCTGAGGAGCACCTCCGAAGTGTAGCCCAGGCTATCCGCCTTCTCTCTCCAAGAAGCCTGCTTCCTTTTGGTGTCCCTATAGAGCCTGTGTCCCTTCCGCCATAGATACTCATTCTCTCTCAGCCACTCCAGCACCTCATCCTCATGTTCCTCTTTGATGTTGTATTGCCTCCTCTCCCGTTCTCGCATCTGCCTCTTCCTCCCTTTGGCAGGACCACATGGGCCCTCATCAGAGGGGCTTTCAGGTTGTAGGGGCAGCTCCTCTACACCAGCAGCAGCAGCAGCAGCAGCAAAAGCAGGACCAGCAGGACCAGGATCAGCAGCAGCAGCAGCAGCAGCAGAGTAAGCACCAGCAGCGCCAGCAGCACGAGCAGGACCAGCAGGACCAGCAGGACCAGAAGCACCAGCAGGACCAGGAGCACCATCAGGACCAGCAAGACGACGAACAGCGCCAGCAGAGTAAGCACCAGCAGAAGCACCAGCACCAGGAGCAGTGCCAGCAGAGTAAGCACCACCAGACGCACCACCAGAAGCAGCTTCAGCAGAATAAGCACCAGCAGAACCACCTCCGCCAGAAGCAGCTTCAGCAGAGTAAGCACCAGCAGAAGCACCACCACCAGGAGCAGCATCAGCAGAGTATGCACCAGCAGAAGCACCACCGCCAGAAGCAGCAGCATCAGCTCCTCCAGAAGCAGAAGCAGCAGAAGCCCCAGCCCCAGAAGAGCGAGCCTGTGCTGCAGAAGTCCCAGCAGAAGCAGAGTGAGGGCCAGGGGGTGGGATTGTGGCCCTGTCCCTCTTGCCAGGGCTGGCAGCTGATGGCTGAGGCTTTCTCTTCTTCCCCATGGTTGTGGGGTTGCTGGCTGGCAGGCAGGCAGGCAGACAGGCTTGCAGGCAGGCAGGCACCAAGTCTGGCAGGCAGGCTTGAGAGCTGTGTCTGGAAGAAGGTCTTTCCTCTGAATGTTGACCTGCTTGGGAGCTGCTTCCCTTTATATCCGTGTGGCTGACACAATGCATCCTCCCCGCATGCGCATTGAACGCTAGGCATCCGCTAGGCTTCCGCTGGGGTTCCGCTCTGCATCCACTTCATTCGCTTGGCATTCGCTGTGCATCCGCTTCATCCGCTTGGCGTCCGCTCTGTCTCCACTGTATCCATTCCGCATCCACTTTGCTGCAGTCCCCCAGAAACCTTGCGGATGTGCCCTCTGCTCTCATCCACTTCCATCCACTAGGCTTCCATGGAGCATCCACTTTCCATCTGCCCAACGTCCTCCCCCCGTCCATTCCTTTCCGTTGTCCGCTCTGGTTATGCATATTCGGGGCACTTTTGAGAGCGGATAACAACGGATGGAACATTTTTCTCGTCCGCTGTGTCCTTTTTACAAACGTTTTGCATCCGTCAGCCAGTGTGACAGGGCCTTTAATAAAGTGTTGGTGAAAACTTTGAAAAAAGGATTAAGACTTTGCATGCTTGTGGGATGGGTAAGGATACCTGTGGGATGGATAGCTGTGGGATGGGTAAGGATAGCTGTGGGATGGGTAAGAATAGCTGTGGGATTGGTAAGGATACCTGTGGGGTGGTTAAGGATAGTTGTAGGATAGGTAAGAATAGTTGTGGGATAGATAAACCTCCAGTGCAAGCATAGTGGGACTGTATGGTCCACCCTGCCAGCTGCCACACATATGGCACTTTATTATCAATAACAATTTAATCATTGATCCACACATTTCAACATAAACACAACTCTTTATTAATGCCCTGTCCATTGTAGGGCCAATCAGTATAAATGGTACAATCTCATCAGTGTGATGTGACAGGCTCAAGGAAGCATCCATTAAGCATCTACCCTCCTTTCTTGCCACTCCACTGCTCCAGCTGGTGAGTTGCACCAGTGTTTCAGGAGGTTGCACTGCTTCTTCCCTTCACGTGAAACTCTGTTGGGGCCTTGCACATCCATAGTGTCTGTGAGGTTTTGTCCTTGCCTCCATTCACCAGGCTCCATGTTCCCGTTGCCTTGTTGACATTCCACAAGCCTGTTCTGCAACACTGGGTAGCAGGTGCGCATGAGGTTGTGCAGGATGCAGCAAGCTTCCACGATGCTCCTCACAGTCCCTGGGTGATGCTGCATGGTGGTGAGAAGTACCTGGAACCTGTTGGCCAGGATGCCAAAGGCGTTCTCCACCACCTGCCTTGCCCTGGACAGCCTGTAGTTGAAGATCCTCCTTTCACGGGTGAGATATCTGGAACTGTAGGGCTTCATGAGGTGGGTTCTGAGGGAGAAGGCATCATCACATACGAAGAAGTAGGACACATCTTGTGTGTCATTGGGTAGGGAGTCTGGATCTGGAAAACCCATGATGAGGTTGCATTCCAGCCCATCCTTGAGGTGACTGGCATTGTATACCTGGGCATCTGAAGCTGACCCGTTGTACATGATGTACATGAACATGAGCATCGATGTACATGAACTAGTAGTCAGCATCAACCATGGCAAAGAGGATGATGCTGAAGAAGCCCTTGTAGTTGAAATAATTGGACCCTGAGTTGGCTGGAGCTTTGCAGGCCACGTGCTTCCCATTTATGGCTCCAATGGTGTGGAGAAAGTTTCACCTCTGATACCACTGCTCTGCAACTTTCCTCCAGCCTTCTTCAGTGGTGGGACACTGAAGGAGCTCCTCCATGTATTCTTCGATGATGGCCTGCACCACTTCTCTGACCACAATGGTGATGGTGTTGTGTGGCACCCTCCAGGCATACTTCATGTTTCTGTATGTGGTCCCAGAGGCCAGGTGGCACAGAGTCAGTGCCACCTTCAGTCCAGGGTCCAGGCTGGGACGGAAGTTGGTGTTTGCCTTGGTCAACCTGGGTCTCAGATGTTCCACAACTTCATCAAACAGGGCTGGTGGCATCCTCATGAACTGCTGGAATGCACGAGGGTCTTCATTCCTCAGCTCCACCATCGGCTTGTCATAGAGTCCAAACTCCATTCTTCTCCCGATCCATCGTCGGACCCACACACCTCTTGGACGTCTCCTTCTTTTCCTTGCATAGAAAAGGTGAAACAGTCTGAAGAGGGCTTGGTTCTGGTGTTGAATGATGGCGGCTACCAAAAGGAGTGTGTGATGATCCATGGTGGACATCAATGGATGATGTGGAAGAGCAAGAGCAAGGCTGAAGAGGTCTGCACACCACGGCGGCTGGACTGATAGTGAGATCCAGGTGATTTCCTCCCCCTTTTTATAGGAAATGTCGGTTTTCCGCTAGGTGTCCTTCCACATACTCTAGACATCCTCCAGACATCCTAAATATCCAAGATACATCCCATATACAAACGTTTTGTCCGTTTTAATGCTTTATATCCAAGCTGCATCCACTTACATCCTTTCTATGTCCGTGCTACCAATGCTTTGTGGACGTTCCGCGTACCTTTCACTTCCTCCCTCTTCCCGCTTTCTGCTGAAGTGGATGCGAGTTGTGCAGATGCCCAGTGGATGCCGAGAGGATACAGTGGATGTGTTAACGGATGACAACGGACGTAGAACGTTTGTTGCCCGTATGTTTCACAGATGTAGATCGAACACAGTGGAAAGTTCATCCACTCAAAAAATTTTGTGCAGGTCAAAACTTTTTGAGCAAATGAAATAGCAGTAGATGGATGTTTCACAGATAGAGCATATGAAAGACATACGCAGTGAGTACACAACGGATGCATCGTGTTTTCCAATGGATGGCAAGCTTTTTTGTCCGTTTTACATCCTCTTTGCATCCGTTGGTTCAGTGTGACATGGACTTTAGAAGAAAGCAATACTCAATAGTCAGTAGTTTTATGTTTTAAAAAAATATTTCTCATTCCCCAAAATGAATGAAAAATAAAGCACACTGAACAAGGACAGATAGTGATATCTTTTCCCTCTCATTAAAGAAACTTTGAGAGAGAAAATCACACAGTGTTCATTTAGCATCAGCCTAAAACTGGACCGACTAGCACCACAAAGTGAATTCATCTTGATAAAGTTAGAGAAATTCTTCTTCATCCCTCGGATGTTTTGTTACTATTTGCATCAAAAAGGAGAAATTGATAGCACGGAAAGACTGATACATCGGAACATAAAGAGAAAAGGCTTGAGCACCCAACCCTGCCTTTCAGAGCAGGAGATCTTGGTGGATTTTGTTTTCATTCTTCCTTTGGAAACCCCGGCTTTTGTTACAATGCAGCATTCAAAATCCTTAAAATACACTGTCTGCATATGAAATTAGAGTGCCATTACCACTTACGTATGTTCTGCTGACACCCCCATGTGGCTGTTTCATGAACAATGTTACCAGCATTGTGATCTCACAAAGTTAGTGTTATTTTTAAATAGTCCAATATCTAAAGATAAACAACAACAATACAAGAATACTACATTGTTTAGTTTATAGGGATCATAGCAGAGTTAATCACGAATTAGATCTTTAAACGGAGACTTAAGGTTATACATAATACAGTATACTTCAAAAAGAGCTTAATTTAACTTATGAAGACTTTTAAGTATGTACACAAAAGCCTGCCTTCTTATATTTATAAGCTTAGAATTTGTTGATGAAATGGAAATTAAATAAATCATGAGGAATGTTTATCAATTCAGATTTTGCCCCAATTGGATTTATTACTATATCAAATGCAGCGGCATCCAGTTGTGTTTTCCATGAGGAAAAGCATACAGTTCAAAATTCAAACAAAAAATAAAATGTAA
This sequence comes from Laticauda colubrina, assembly GCA_015471245.1. Taxonomy (NCBI): domain Eukaryota; kingdom Metazoa; phylum Chordata; class Lepidosauria; order Squamata; family Elapidae; genus Laticauda; species Laticauda colubrina. Next base: position 2,353,823 of record BLBF01000019.1, on the reverse strand, counting down.
ATTAAACCTCAAAATATGTACTAAGAATTTTGGACTCATTTAAGCATTATATGACATAAAACAATTTTCATAGATCTGTCTGGAATCTCAGCTATTTCACATTGACGGGGTCAGACCTGGGCTTGGAGCGCTTTTGTACAGTTTTGGATGCTATGCCAGTAATAATCCTTTCTGGAGTAGAGAGTCTATTTACTCGAATGTTAGTTATTGGCCAATGGGATGATGCAAGATTCACTGGGAATCAGCAGAGCCGAATCGAATCTCCACATCGGAGGGGAAACATGGGATGCTCTAGCTTGAGGGTCATGGTAGGCTCCCCAATGAAAAACTTTCTTGCCGCGTGGGATAAAAGAGGCAGTTGCCTGTCCAGGTGGGCATGAAAAAAGAAAAAAGGTTGTACAAGAAGTGGACTTTGCTCAGGCATGAAACTGGAAAAATAATTTGGCTAAATAAAGGTACTTAAAAGAAGAAGGAAATATATAAATAGGAATGTTTGGGGTTTTGTTTGGTTTGGTTTGTTTTTTGTTTGGTTGTTTCCCTTCCTCTTTGTCTTCCATGAAGCCACATGATATGTTTGTTAAGATTTGTGCCTTCCTGGAGGGCAGAGCTGGCATCGCGGCAGTACAAAGCATGATCTTAAGGCTCCAAGATTGCTGCCGATATCTCTGTTGCTGGACAGTCCCATTGGACCTAAACCATCCCATAGAGATGGTGACAGAGAAGGGCACATCCTGTCAATCCCAGGGAGACCACAAAGTCCCTGGTACATCCAGGAGAAGCCCTTTTTTCTGGTGGCAGAGAGACAGCCATTAAGTTGCTGAAGCTGGGACAGCTCCGGAATGGAAGAAAGCTGCAAAGAGAGTGTGTCAGTTTGGTGAGATAAATTTCTACTTACTATTTTTTTTGGAGAGAATGCCCTAAAAGACTTAAAGTGAAATTAAAAGTGAAGATAAAAGAAGTTAAGTGATGAGATTAAATTTAAATTAAACTGAAGGTTTTTTTTTTCCTTTTTATTGGAACTTGGAATTTGGTAAAAGCTTGTCAATTTTAAACTGGACTGGTATTTTTTCCTAATTTTCATTTTTAAATAATGTCTTTGAAAGTCTTTTTTGATTAGGATTTTTTTTTTAGCTTTTTCATTTGATGTTCTACTTTTTCTTTTTATTCTAACAACTACTTTTTTTAATCTATTCCTGGCTTTGGATAAATGAGTGGAAGTGAAAGTGAAGGGAAATAAGTAACACTGCCATCTAGAGGCTTGGATACATTGGTTTCTTTATTTGTTTATACATTGGTGTTATATTCAAGGACACGGAGCTTTTTACTGAACAGATAGTGGGATGAGCATGGTAGATTGTTTATACAGGTGCTCCTCTGTGAAACTATTGATAGCCAGAGTCTGGAGTTGAAAATGAAAGAAAGAAGATTAAAGTGACCTTGAAAAGAGATCTGAAACCTCTGTTTTGATTTATTAAAGAGACTTGGATACTTAGTGACGGTGTTTTGTTTTTTGAAAAAACTACTGATTATCTTTTTTTACTTCCCCTTCATTTGGATTTTTATGGTTGCACTTTAGCTTTTTGGTCTAGGAATTAGAGTATATTTTTCCCCTTTCCTTTTTTCTGCTCTGCTTTTTTTTCCCAAGGGAAATATACAGATTTCTATTTTTAAAAACAATTTCTTTTTATCGTTTTTTTATACCATTGAAACCAGTTGGATTAAGGTATACAAGTGCCTGAAGATTTTTTTTCCCTTCTCTCCCTTTTTCTCTTTTTTGTTTTTGTTGGTGTGGTAGTTGCCTGGTTTGGTTTTGTTTTTTCTATCAAGCATTGCAAGATGACAGACAGCAGCCACAGCTTCTTCAATACCAATTTCTTCCTCTTCACCATATGGAGGACAGTGATCAATACAGACAATGTTGCAACAGGAGGGGGAAAAAAGGAAGTGACTCTCCAAATGATTATGCAAGGGATTCAAAAGATACAAGCAAAAACAGACAACACTGAAAAGAGAACTGAGAATATCAAATAAAGAACAGAAAAGACAGATGAGAAAGTTGAGAATATCCAACAAATGATGATGAAATATGAGGATAGATTCAAGAAAATTGAAGAGCAAGATGTACAAAGAGATAAGAAAATTGGAGATATTGACGATTGAGTGCAGTTTAACAGATTTAACAGAAAGATTTAACAGATAATCAGAGTTGGAAGGTACCTTGTAGGTCATCTACTCCAACCCCCCACCCAAACAGGAGACCCTACCCACTTTCTGACAAATGGCAGTCCAATCTCTTCTTGAAAGTCTCAAGTGATGGCATTCCCACAACTTCCAAGGGCAAGCTGTTCCATTGGTTGATTGTTCTCACTGTCAGAAAGTTTCTCCTTATTTCCAGGTTTCTCCTTATTTCCTTATTTCCGTGTTCAGCTTCCACCCATTATTCCTCCTCTGGCCTACAGGTGCTTTAGAAAATAGCTTGACCCCTTCTTCCTCTCTATGGCAGCCCCTCAAATATTGGAAGACCGCTATCATGTCTCACCTTCTCTTTACCAGACTAGCCAACCCCAGTTCCTGCAACCATTCATTGTATGTTTTAGCCTCCAGTCCCCTAATCATCCTGGTTGCTCTTCTCTGTACTTCTTCTAGAGTCTCAACATCTTTTTTATAATGTAGTAAACAAAACTGGATGCAGTACTCTAGGTGTGGTCTTACTAAGGCTTTATAGAGTGATATTAGTACTTCCCTTGATCTTGATTGTATCCCTCTGTTAATACAATTTAGGATTGCATTAGCTTTTTTGGCTGCTGCTGCACACTGCTGGTTCATATTTAGCTGGTTGTCCACTAAGACTCCAATATCCCTCCATTGAGATCTCCATTAAGGCTCCAAGATCCCTCTCAATCCCTCTATTGAGCCTGGTTTCACAGTCTATATATGTACTTTTGGTTTTTCTTGCCTAAGTGTAGGACTTTACTTTTCTCTACATTGAATTTCATTTTGTTAGATATGGCCTAGTGTTCTAGTCTGTCAAGATCCATCTGGATCTTGAGCCTATCTTCTTGGGTGTTAGCTATTCCTGCTGGCTTAGTATCATCTGAAAATTTGGTGAATTCCCCTTCAATTCTCTCATCTAAGTCGTTAATGAGGATATTGAAGAGTACTGGGCCTAAGACAGAACCTTGTGGCACCCCACTGCTTACTTCCCTCCATGTAGACTAAGACTCATTAAGGACTACTCGTTGAGTATGGTTTGCCAGGCAGTTGCGAGTCCATCTAGTGGTGGTACTATCTATTCCACTTTTTCCTGGCTTACTAAGAAGTAGGTTGTGGTCTACTTTGTCAAATGCCTTGCTGAAATCTAAATATATTATGTCCAGTTGAAAAATACAAGAGTGGATCATTGGGATAAGAAATTGACAGGTCATAATTCTATCTTAGATTCCAAAATATAGAAGAAAAAAAGGGTGAAAACCTTGCTGAAATAATGATAGAAATCTTGGCAGAAACATTAGAGCTAACTAAAGAGAAGATGATGGATGGAATGGACAAAGTGTTTCATGTCTACACAAGATAAATTACTAAGAGAAGTTCATATTAGATTCACCAAGAAAACTATTAAAACACAGATACTGCAGGTGGCAAGAGAGAAAACAGTTAAAGTATAAAGATAAAGAAATTGTGGTACTCAAACAACTACCGAGAAGAGTGAGAGAGATGAGAAGAGAATATCTATTTTTGACTGAAGAGTTACTTAAGAGAGGAATCAATTACAGATGGTTGATACCAGAAAGTCTCATGTTCACCTGGTAGAAACAAAGACACAGAATTGATACAGTTGAAAAAGCAGAGCTATTCTATCTAGAATATTTCAGAGGAAAAGAGGAGGATGCAAGAAAAGAAGAGTCGTTAATTGAATTCCAAGAGGAATGTGCAACAGCAATTAAAAAAGAAGAAGGAGCTGTAGGTGGTGTAACCAGAGAGCAATGAGAACTGAGATCTACTAGAGCAACAAATCCTTCTTATAAAGTGTAAAATGGATTAGAGAAAACTGATTACAATTAATATAAATAGACTTAATTTAGCTACTAAAAGAAGAAACATATTTCATAAGTTAGAGAAACTAAAATTTGATATAATCTGCCTACAGGAAGTATGTATTAAAAAACAACATGAACAAATGTTGAAACAACCAAAATTAGGGAAATTATCTACAGCATTGACACAATGTAAAAAGATAGGAGTGGTCTTGTATATTAGAGATACATTGTGAAACAAATTTATACAGAGGATGATGGAAAGATTTTGATGGTGGAGATAATGAACAATAATGTAAAAACAATTTTAATAGCAATTTATGCTCCAAATGACAATCAAGAAGAATTTTATAGGAAATTACATATGAAAATAATTGAACTGGACTATGTAAATGTTTGTATGATGGGAGATTTTAATGGAATAATTGATGATAAATTGGACTATAAAACACAGAAAACAACACAGAAAATTAGAAAGACATTGCCAAAATCCTTCTTCCGAATGATAGAGCAAATAAACTTAAAATATGCATGGAGAGAGAGAAATGCAGAAAATAAACAATACACTTTTTACTCAAATAGACATGCATCATGGTCTAGAATAGATATAATATGGATGTCAATGGAACTGATCTCTAATATACAAGAAATTGAAATAAAAACAAGTACATGGGCAGATCATAATCCAATGACAGTTACATGGAAAGGACAAAAGAGGAAATCTAGATGAACTTTAAATACGATATTAAAGGAAAAAGACTTCAAACAGAAAATTTATTCTTTAAAGAAAATAAAAAAGAGGATATATAATTACAGAATCTCTGGGACATAATGAAGGCCTACACAAGAAGCATGATAATAGAGTATACAAGAAAAAGAAACAGAAAACAGAAAAAAATCTTTAAGATACTGGAAGATGACTATAAGAGACTTGAAAAAGAGTCACAGAAATTTCCACAAAAAAGGACATTAAACTTAAAATGGATATAACTAAACATAAAATGGGATTAATGGAAAAAGAGGAATTAGCACAAAAAATTAGAAATGCTAAACAGAACTATTTCGATGATGCAAACAAACCAGGCAGATGGTTAGCCTATAAATTGATAAAGGAAAGAGAATCAAGAAAGATAATTCAATTAATAGATGAACAAGGACATGTTTGCTATGGAAATATGGAGAAGAAAAAAATTGTACAAGATTATTATGCAAAATTGTATGATCAAGAGAATGTACAGGAAGAAAGAGTCAAACGATATCCACAGGAACCCAACCTACCCCAGATACCTAAAGACATTGAAATGATGTTAGAAGGGTATATAACAATAATGGAATTAACAGAAGCACTAAAAAAAAAAAAAACAATGGAAAAGCACCAGGTCCAGATGGATTGCCAGTGGAATTTTACAAGACATTCCAGGAAATATTGAATCTTCAACTATTAGAAGTTATGACTGAAGTTATGTCAAAGAAGAGAATACCCAAAACATGGTCAGAAGCATATATTACACTTGTGCCAAAGGAGGACACAGATCCACAGCAAGTTAAAAATTATAGACCTATATCCCTACTAAATTCAGATGATAAAATCTTTGCTTCAATTTTGGCAGAAAGACTGAAAAGATACTTAACAAATTTTATTCATCCTAATCAAAATGGATTTCTGCCAAGGAGACAAATCAAACATAATATAAAAATAATTCTGGATACTTTGGAATAGTATGAGGCACACCCTGAAAAACAGGTGGCTTTGATGTTTTTAGATGCACAGAAAGCCTTTGATAACATGAGTTGGTGATTTATGTTATTACAATTGGAACAAATGAGTTTTGATAAAAAATTTATCCAAGCCATAGAAACGATATACTACAAACAAATTGCAAAGGTAAATAAAGATAAATGGAGAGTTTACAGACTCCATAAATATAAGAAAAGGGAAGTGTTAAAGCAAACTTTATGTGACAGACTCAGCTAGCCGATGGCAGAAAGATAGATCTCTGAATGAATCTATGATTCTGTGAGCAACTCAATCTGCCTGCCTAATTTTGGGTAAAAAGTTGCTCTTTTTTTATAAAGAAAAATCAGTATTTAAATACTTGCTGTGTTGTGAGTTAATTTTATGAGTTTTCTTGCTAGCAAATTTTATGTGACAGGCTCAGGTAGCCAATCTCACAATTCTCTGAATGAATCTGTGATTCTGTGAGCAACTCAATCTGCCTGCCTGCTTTGCCTGATTTTGGGTAAAAGTTGCTCTTTTTTATAAAAAATTCAATATTTATATAAATATTTATAATATTTACATCCAAGCCATGTCCAGCCAGTCACACGACCACCAAGCCACACTCACAAATTAGGCCATGCCCACAGAACCAGTTGTTAAGAAATTTGAATCCCACCCCTGCCTCTCTCTGTGTGTGTGTGTGTGTGGTGTGTGTGTGTGTGTGTGTGTGAGAGAGAGAGAGATTAGATCAGATCTCTCTCTCTCTCTTTCTCTCTCTCTCTCTCCCACCAACATCAGCAAGCTACTATCAGTCAAAATTCATATTAGTGGTCTCTGAGATTTTAAATTATGAGTTTGGTGGTCCCTGAGGTCCAAATGATTGGCGACCCTTGGACTACAATGTACCTTTCAAATCTGTTAATCTGTTAAATAATTACAGAGTCAACATTTGCTTTGTACTTCAGGTACTCAAAAGCATAAGGGTTCCTTAGAATAATTTTTATGATTGGACAGTATTTGTCATAAATTCTAAGATCTAGGAAGTTTCTTTTTCAAGAGTGGGCCAAATAACAAATATTTGAAGCATTAGCTAAGCTTCAGAAATCATTGAATTTTTATTAATTAATTTGATTTTGATTTGGACATTTGCCATGTCAGAATTAGCTCAACTTAATCTGAGAATCAGTCACATCTGAATTACACCTCTATTACCATAGAATTCTATTCTTCAAGTCTGAGAATCAGGGCAGGAAGGGGGGCGAGGCTGAGTTTTTCAAACAAGTGTTATTATTATCACCCCCACATTCCAGATGACAAACTTTATCAGAGGTGACTTTCAAACAAGCTTGTGATACAATCTAGAGACCTGTTGTTGTTTTTTAAAAAATAAAATTTTATTATACATCTAAAGTAATTTTTTTAAACAGATGGCATGGAGCATTGATGTAATCATGTGCATTTGTCACAGAAATTTAATAAAGTAAAATAAATTTAATAAAGTCAGTTTGGGAAGTGAAATGATTTTAAGTTGGCTAAATGAGTTCTCTCACTGAGGAAATGAATTTTTATAGACATCTTCTAGATTCACGGTGAAAGACTGGTTTCTCCATTTGTTCTTTCAACAATCCACTGCTATAATTCATAAATTTATTCAAGAAAAGGAATCACAAGGGGTTGTGTCACAAAGCTATAGTAAAATGGAGATGAAGCAAATTTGGCAAATAAATCTTTGTCTTACAACCATTCAGTTAGTGGCCATTTGAAGCTACAACAAAGTGACTCCATGGTCACATGATCAGTGTTCGGACACTGGGCAACAGGTTCATATTTATGATGGGTGCAGTGTCCCTGGATCATGGGAACAGTTTTTGTGACCCTCTGACAAGCAAAGTTAATCGGGAAGCCAGATTCACTTTACAACTGTGTTACTAACTTAACAATCTCAGTGATTCACTTAACAACTGTGGCAAGAAAGGGTGTAAAATGGGAAAATCTAACTAAACAACTCTCTTGCTTAGCAATAGAAATTTTGGGCTCAGTTGTGGTTGAACCCTTTATCATATTCTAGGAAAAGAAAGAGAAGAAAGAAGGCATAGCATTTTCAAGAAACTTCCAGTCAAGGCAGCTTAGCTTCAAATAATTGTATTTCATTTGTATTTGAATTGTATTTGTATAAATAATTTCAAATAATGTATATAAACAGAAAAGCAGACATATCAAATAAAATTATATAGAAGCATAAATGTAAGTAATCATTTATTTAAATCATATATATTCCAATTTTCCAAGAAACAGAATGAATCAATATCTTCAACTTGCTCATACATGCCTAAAATTAATATTTTAAAAAATTATCTCCCTCCCTCCTTCTCTCTTATCTGCCAGATGGGCTGCAAACAAATTTAATAAATAAAAACAATAAATATCCATTCCTCCCTCCCTTCCTCCATTCTTCCTTCCTCCCTTTAAGGACAAACTATCATACTTTTCCCTCAGAATGGAAATTCTTTTGATACAACTGCATATGAACAGAAGCATGGAAAGTAATTGAATGGCAAAATATGTTCGGGAATCACTTCCCGAACATAAAAAACCCCACTGTATTATTTTTACATGCAAAATGCATTTTTAAAATACAGCATTTAATTTGAGAATGTAGTGATCTTAGAAAATATAAAAATGATCCCAAGTCACAGGAACATTCTTCAATCCTGCTTCAAATGTATACGACTGATTGTTGTAACTATGTATCATTCATGTGTTTGCAACTGTGTATCATTGCAACTATGTATAGTTCAGGCATTTGCAACATTGTATCATTCACGTGTAATCATTGAGCTTCTGTCTCCTCAGTGACCTTTTTCAGGGCACGTACAGGGACAAGGAGTTAAACATCTGTAGAAATAGCTTATTTACATTGTGATTACATTGTCTGGCATGCAACTTTGTGAAGAAGGAATATCCTGATCAAATTATAAATCTTGCCATCCTGTCTGACCTGGTATCTTGCCTTATCTGAGCCATTGTAAATCCTGTATATCCTGTCTGACCTGGGCTTGACCTAGGCTCTGAATAAACAATCACCCCCTTTTGAAGGAGCATAATAAAAGAGCGTGTACCCAGACATTCTGGGCGCACTCATCCCGAGGAACTTCGTCTCCTGTCGTTTCTTTCTCCTTTCGCTCCCTATCATGAGACGCCCATCTAATGCGGGATAGCAGATACCCCAACTGATGGTCTACCATTCCTTCAAAATTCTATTTCAGCAGTAAATAGAGAATTTTCCTTTCAAAACCCAGTGAAAAACCTGTTCATTTTTGGTGTGTTTAAAAGGTTCAAAACAGTCTGGTTGGAAACTGTTTTGCAACTTAAAAATCTTCTATTTTGTCAGAAATATAACTTGCTCTGAAGCGACTGCATTTCTAGTATATCTCATGCAATTTTAGAGGTTAGCAATGTTTTAAAAATGAAAAATGAAACCTTTTACTACAAAAAAACCCAAAACATCAACAACTCATCACTGCATTTGACTATGTTTTGTCCCCAATTCGGCTCTGAGCCTAGGGCAAAGCCAATGATAGATGCCAGACACAGACACAAGGTGCAGGTTTTCTGATTGCTTTTTACTGAAGTACTCCAAAGAAAAGGACTCCTGGTCAAAATGCCAAGATCAAAGAATAAAGGATTAAGCAAGTTTTATAAATTTTCACTAAAGGAGAAGGTGGGACAAAGTGAGATAATAAGAAATATCATCTAATAAACATTTTAGTAATAATTCTACAATTTGTTCTATTGATCTCTAGCTGTCCCTATTCCCAAGTCTTAGCTAATGAATGCCCTAGGAGTTATCTAATACACATTTAATTTGCTGCAGGCCATCTCTATCCCCAACTGTTAGCTGAGGCTAACTCTTATTAAACTTTCCAATAAGCCAGGATTGTTACAAGATTTACACATGCTTATCTCCTATGGATTAGCATTCTTTGTTTTTGCCAGACAGACTCCACAATTACAGGCTTCCTGATTTACTTTAAAGTGTGTTCCATGACCTGGCTTTATTTTCCAAGATTCATCAAAGCTCAATATCTGTGTACTGGGAGACCTTGTAGTTTGCTTATAGGTGGAAAAGCAAAGCAGAAGACATTGTAATACACAACGGATGATTAAGAGATGTACAATAATACCTGCCAAGGTCATTATTAGGTTCTTTACCAGTTGAAATCAGGCAACCATCTTGTCAGCCAATGCCACCAGCCTTTCCATTCATCCATGTGGAGGGGGGGTTGCAGCTATCTTTGTGATGTGTGTAATTCAGCTGTAGTTCATTCCTCCAATTTGTCCAGAATATGCACACAGCATTGTTGTCCACATAGTGCACATACACCTCCTTAGGATGCCAATACCATACTAGAGCCATCTCATCAGCTAGGATTTTCTCCCTTGCCTGTATACAATGCTTGACATTATTGAGGGAACAGAGCCCACTGAACAAAGTAAAGTGTTGGTTGTTCTTAAGATATTTTCTGGATTGTTCAAGGTCCGTAATGTTTCTAATCTTTCTTTCAGGTAAATACCTTTTGAGGAAAATTTCTAACTGAGAGAAAAACTATGGGGGGTAGTATTTCCCCCGCATACAGCTGTGGTTTCAGAGGCTCTTGTTTCCAGAACAATAACTTAAATCCAAGTTTTTCTACTGAGGAAATGTCAGGCTGAACAGTTTATGAATCAGGAATAGCAGATTGTGGATATTTCTCACTCTGGAAATGATCTATTGAAGATTCCAGGCCTTCCACTTTTAGTGCTGCATGGGTGGTCAGAAGCACTTGAAACAGTCCCTTCCACTTCTCATCCAAGGAAGTTGTTGGTCTTCACAGCTTTACAAGACACCCAGTCTGCGGGCTGAAATGGATGCACTGGATGATCTAGTCCAGGGTATCGATTTTCCTGTAGATAAGGGAAAGAAAATTTATAACTCCAGCAAGTTGTCTTACATTTTAGTACAAGGTCGGTTTGCCCACCAGTAGGATGGACCCTCTCTTCTGCCTTTAGGGAGGGATGTGGTTGCCTAAAAATGGCCCCAAAGAGGCTCAAACCTAATAGCTGTTGAGGTGCAATGCGAAGCCTTCGCAATGCAAGTGGCAAGGATTGAAGCCAGATCAGGTGATACATTATTTGGCAGCCCAAATCTAGGAATAATTTCTTTCAATAGGACTTTTACTACTCCATAGGCTTTTATTAGTCCTGCAAGCAAAAGCCTCAGGCCATCCTGTGAATATTACATATTCATTATATGTAATTCATTACATACTAGTACCAAAACTTACTTAAAACCTTGCTTTCTAGGTAACTCAGTGTCTATCTCCCAAACTGCCTTTAGGTTGGACTCCTAGGGGTAGGTGCCTGACCACTTTTGGATTATTTCTGGCACAGGTCAGTCAGGCTGCTACAGCTTGGGAAGCAGAGGAATAGAGACCCTTGCCTACTGCACAACATGTCACAAAGTCTATCAGGGCTTTTGGCCCCCAGTGTGTGCTGGCATGTATTTGTGATAAAAGAATCCTTAGAGGTGTATTTGGCAGAATAAATTTGCTCTCTATCCTCCACCACCCATCACCCCCCTCCTTGCCTCTGATAGACTTGGCCAATGCCCTGTCCTTGAATGTATAAGAAGGCGGTAAATGGGTATAGATTGAGACATTGGATTTAGGAAGGCTATTAATTCTGAGTGTTGTAGGGCAGCTTCCTGAGCAGCCCTATCTGCAACCCAGTTCCCTTTTGTGTAAAGGGTTTCTTCCTTAAGGCCTGGTTCCACTGGCCGATGGACACAAAACTTATGCATAAAGGATACAGCGGACGAGCAAAATTTCGGGGGTGGCTCCATCATTGTCATCCACTCTAAAAAGTGGTGAAAATTTGCATAAACAGAACGGAAAAGAATGGAAAAGAACGGGCGTGGGTAGTATGTAGCGGGGATGTTAAGCAGATGTTCATCGGAAGCTTAGCAGATGAAAGCGGATGGAAGCAGATGACCGAACCCAAAGGGGTTCCAGGGGAGAATTTCAAAGCGGATGCATAGTGGAAGGGGCAGATGCATAGCGGATGAAGCGGATGCATCACGGACACCTATAGGAAACAAAGGGGATGCCGCGCAGATGTATATCGGATGCAAAGCATTCACTGTGCATGCAGGGAGTATGAATTGCGTCAGCTCTGCGGATATAAAAGGATGCAGCACACACGCAGTCAGCATACAGGGGAAAGACGTGCTGCCACATACATCTTGCAGGAACACCATGGTTCGTCAGTCAGGCAAGAAGAGGAAGCCCTGCTGCTCAAGCCCCTGAAGTCCCTGCTGCTCAAGCCCCTGCCAGAGGGAGGAAGAGGCAAGGGAAGGAAACAGTATACTGTTTCCGAGGAGCATGAGGATGAGGTGCTGGAATGGCTGAGGGAGAATGAGTACCTCTGGAGAAAGGGCTACAGACTGTATCGGGACACCAAGAAGAAGCAGGCAGCTTGGAGAGACAAGGCAGAGAGCCTGGGGTACACTGCAGAAGTACTCCTAGGATGGTGGAAGCACATGCACACCTGGAATGGCAAGCTATACCTCAAGAAATCCGGGCAGGCCGCTGTCAAGCTCACTGACCAGGAGATTTAAGTCATGGCCAAGTGCAGTTTCCTGGAGGGTGAGATCCACCACCGAGGAGCAGCCCCTCTGAGACCCCTCTCCCTCAGACAGTCCACAGACAGCCAGTCCTCTTCCAGCCAGGAGCCAGCTACCCTGTCCAGGCAGGTGTCTTCAGAGGGCCCCATGGCAGAGACCCCCCCCCCGAGAGCTGCACTCCCCATGTCGGCAGACTTGAAGGATCCCGTGGAGGATGACGCCCTGCTGTCACAAATGGAGGAAGAAGCAGCAGACACCAGAGGCCAATCCACCCCCACCCACAGCTCCAAAGGATGCAGGCAGAGAGGGAGACTGGAGGGCCAGGACCACAGTGTGTTGTTCGAGATCAGGGAGACAATGAAGACCAGCATAGAACTTCTCTCTCAGCTGGTCCACTTGGACAGAACATCCTTGGGCCGGAACACCTTCATCACCTACATGAGCCAGACCCTGAGGGACCTGTCCGAGGCCCAATACCAGATGATGAAGCAGAAGATCACAGCACTTCTGCACAACCATCAAGGCCCAGCTGTAGCTGCTCCCACCCAGTCCAGGTCTGCTCCTCCACCCCAGGCAATGTTACAGCCTTTCCATGAATTTCAGCAGCCCCTCGCCTACCAAGCCTACCACTACCAGCACTTCCCACAGCAGAGGCAGCCCTTCCCAGTCGGGACCCAGGTTCCTCGGACGCCACAGACGCCACTCCTCACCCAGCTGCAGACCAGACAGCCCCACTACACTCCTCCTTCCTCCACCCCACAGCCAAGCCCATCAACGGCCAATCTGTCATCAGTATTGGGCCTGACATCTCAAGTCTTTGATGAAGGGCCTCTCAACCTCATGGGACTGAGTCAGCTCTCTGAGAGCTTCTTGAACATACCATCCCCTGTTGTACACTCGGGGCCAAGCACCCCAATGGTGCCTCAGACAAGCACTCAAGCCACAGCCACCTCCACAGTCCCTGCCCGCTTAACAGCTGAGACCATGGACATGACTCAGAGTGACTGAGAATAGTGTCAGAGACTGAGTTGTTTACTTGTTAAGTTTATCTTTGCTTAAGACACTTTACTTGGTTCATTTTGCTTAATTAATAAAGTCATAAAATTTACCTAAGAAAGTTAATAAAGGTTATCTTTGCTTAAGACACTTAGTTTACTTGGTTCATTTTTTTTACTTAATAAAGTCTTGGTGAAAACTTTGAAAAAATGGTTAAGCCTTTACATGCTTGTGGGATAGATAAGGATAGTTGTGAGATAGATAAACCTCCAGTGCACGCATAGTGGGACTGTATGGTCCACCATCCCAGCTGCCACACATATGGACCTTTATTATCAATAACAATTTATTCATTGATCAACACATTTTAAAATAAACAAAGCTCTTTATTAATGCCCTATTCATTGTAGGACCACTCAACATACATGGCACAATCTCATCAGTGTTATGCGACAGCTTCAAGGAAGCATCCATTAAGCATCTGCCATCCTGTCTTGCCACTCCACTGCTCCAGCTGGGGAGTTGCACCAGTGTTTCAGGAGGTTGCGCTGCTTCTTCCCTTCACATGAAGCTCTATTGGGGCCTTGCACATCCACAGTATCTATCAGGTTTTGCCCTTGCCTTCATTCCCCAGGCTCCATGTCCCCATTGCCTTGTTGGCGGTCCACGAACCTGTTCTGCAAGACTGGGTAGCGGGTGTGCATGAGATTGTGCAGGATGCAGCAAGCTTCCACGATGCTCCTCACAGTCTCTGGGTCATGCTGCATGGTGGTGTGAAGTATCTGGAACCTGTTGGCCAGGATGCCAAAGGCGTTCTCCACCACCCGTCTTGCCCTGGACAGCCTGTAGTTGAAGATCCTCTCTTCACAGGTGAGGTATCTTGAAGTGTAGGGCTTCATGAGGTAGGTTCTGAGGGAGAACGCATCATCACCAATGATGAAGTAGGGCACATCTTGTATGTCATTGGGTAGGGGGTCTGGACCTGAAAAACCCATGATGAGGTTGCATTCCAGCCCATCCTTGAGGTCACGTGCATTGTATACCTGGCCATCTGAAGCTGACCCGTTTCCTGAAGCATTAATGTAGATGAACTTGTAGTCAGCATCAACTATGACAAAGAGGATACTGAAGAAGCCCTTGTACTTGTAATAAGTGGACCCTGAGTTGGCTGGAGCTTTGCAGGCCACGTGCTTCCCATCTATGGCTTCAATGGTGTGGGGAAAGTTCCACCTCTGATACCACTCTTCTGCAAGTTTTCTCCAGCCTTGTTCAATGGTGGGGCACTTGAGGAGCTCCTCCATGTATTCTTCAATGATGGCCTGTACCACTTCTCTGACCACTTTGCTGATATTGTTGTGTGGCACCCTCCACGCATACTGCATGTTTCTGTATGTGGTTCCAGAGGCCAGGTGCCACAGAGTCAGTGCCATCTTCAGTCCAGTGTCCAGGTTGGGATGGAAGTTGGTGCTAGGCTTGGTCAACCTGGGTCTCAGACGCTCTACAAGTTCATCAAACATGGCTGGTGGCATCCTCATGAAGTGCTGGAATGCATGAGGGTCTTCATTTCTCAGCTCCACCATCAACTGGTCATAGAGTCCAAAGTCCATTCTTCTCATGATCCATACTCGGACCCACACAGCTCTTGGATGTCTCCTTCTTCTCCTTCTCTATAAAACTTGAAACAGTCTGAACAGGTTTTGGTTCTGGTGATGAATGAGTGCAGCTATCATTCGGACTGTGTCATTATCCATGGTGGAGAACAATTGATGATGTTGAAGACCAAGACCAAGACCAAGAGTGAAGAGGTCTGTACACCATGGCTGCTGGACTCATACTGAGATCCAGGTGATTTTCTCCCTCTTTTTATAGAAAATATCGGCTGTCCGCTAGGTGTCCTTCTACATACTCTAGACATACTCTCGTATACTCCTAAATATCCGAGATACATCCCAGATACAAACATTTTGTCCGTTTTGAATACTTTATATACGAGATGCATATGCTTACATCCTGTCTATTTCTGTGCTACTAACGCTGTGTAGATGTTCCGTGTACCTTTTGTTTCCTCCCTCTTTCCGTTTTCAGCTGCAGCGAATGTGAGTTGAGGGGATGTCCAAAGGATGCAGAGAGGATATAGTGGACGTTTAACGGATGATAACGGACATAGAATGTTTGTTGCCCGTATATGTCATGGATGTACATCGTACGTGGCGGAAAGTTCATCCGCTCCCAAAGTTTTGTGCAGCTCAAAAATTCTTGCATGGATGAAATCGCACTGGACGGATGCTCGAAGAATAGAGCATATGAAACATGTATGCAGTGAGTACACAATGGATGCATAGCGTTTTCCAATGGATGGCAAGCTTTTTTTAACGTTTTACATCCTCTTTGCATCCGTAAGTGCAGTGGGACCGGGCCTTTAGAATGCCCCTTGACATGTATAACTGCTACTTGTTTTGGCTACTAGACTGCTTCCAATAATTCTAAAATTTGTGGGCCATACTTAATAGTTGACCCTTTTGCATTTAATAATCCTCTTTCCTTCCAAAAAGCTCCATGGGCTTTTACTGTTATTTACTGTTAGTTCTACAGCCAGCTGTAAGGCTCTAGTTAAAGCTCAGCCAGTTGGGCAAAAGTATTTTCTCGTAGTGGTTTGGCTTCTATAACTTCCCATGGTGTGAGGTAGGGCAGGGTGTTGAACTAGATGACCTACAAGGTACCTTCCAACTCTGATTATCTGTTAAGCTCTCTCCTGCAAACCCCCGAGAGGCCCCCAAACCTCAAAAGGGTGGATCAGCTGTGAAACCCAAAACCACAGCATGCTTCTGATGTGGAAAGGAAGGTCACCGGGCTGCAGATTGTCGTGCTAAATTGGAGCCAAAGGGGGTACTGGCAGGAGGAAAAAAATCTGAATATTTATTTTCCTATTGTCTTATTCTTTCTCTTTTCCAGGGCTAATGCCCCTTTTGCAGGAGGGTCAAATGTCAGCCTTCAAGTATCTTTCTTCTGCTTCTCTTTCTGAAAATTGGGGTGGGGTAATTAATTGGGCTTTGTGGGGTGGGGGAAGAGTGCAGAAGGCTTGACATGGTGAATTGTAAAACTTGGGAAAACTTTCTCATTTGCTTATTGAGCAGCTGTAGCTTCTTATCTAAGCGGGCCAAGGCCAACAACCTCGGTCAGCCAGATATCTGAAACACCATCTGAATATGCCCCACATAACATTATACAAATCTCAGATGGGATGGTCAGTTTGAACTATTGTGAGTGGGAACGTTGGCATAACTTTGTGTATTGATTTTCGCGCCAAATGCCTCAGATCTTGAATTCTTTTGATGCTACCACTTGATTTCCAGTAAATGTCCTTTTCTCTATAACAATGGAATCTAGGGGTTTCTTTCTTGGATTTTGAATAGAGCCTCATCTGACACCCATTTGGAAGTCATAGACCCACAGTGATATCATGTGGAACTCAGAGGTGGCAAGGTATGGCACAGACATATCAACCAGCTTCAGAGAGACCTCGAAACACAGGCTAAGAGTGAAACAGAGGACCCAGACCCCCAGGGGGATGAGGTAAAATATGTGAATGAGAAGAAAACATTCAGTTTTCAGGGTAAGTCCAGCATGAGAGATGACACCTGTCATGAGTGTTCCAACGATGGCAGATTGAAAGATGACATCTGTCATGAGTATTCCATCAAGAGGGATGTATCAGATGACTCTGAAACAAGGCAAAACGACACTGTTAAGCGGGATGAGCAGTCCAGAATACCAGATACTTGAAAATCAGCACAGAACTGCCAGCTACCCTCGTATCTAGAAGAGTATGAATGTAACTGAGATTATAATTACAGTTCCAATGAAATTATGAGGGGTGTTGTGTCTGCGCAGACACAGAGCAGCCCATCATGAACAGTGCAGAAAGAATAGTTCAAGGTTATTGGATAATGGAGTGGCAGGCAGCTGCTATATAAAGGCTGCCTTCCAGCCGTTATCATTTGTTGTTGCTACATTGTTGCTGTACTTACCTTCAATAAAGCCCCTGTCACACTGCACCAACAGATGGAAAGAGGATGTAAAACAGAGAAAAACACTTGCCATCCATTGGTTAACGCGATGCTTCCGTTTTGTACTCACTGCATACATTTTGCTTACTCTTTATCCGTCCAGCATCCATCTATTGACGTTTCATCCACTCAGAGGGTTTTGAGCTGCTCAAAACTTTTGTGCGGAAAATGTATCCAATTCGTCCATTCTCCATCCGCTAGGAATCCACTAGGCATCCGTTCTGCATCTGTTACACATCCGCTATATCCGCTAGGCATCTGCTCTGCATCTGCGCAACTCGATCCGCTTCAGCGGTAAACAGATGGAGGGAGGAAGCGGAACAGACGTGGAACGGATGCAGAATGGATGCAGAACGGAGGAAAGCGGATGCAGCTTGCAAAGAAAGCATTTAAAATGGAAAAAACATTCGCAGAGGGGACCTATCTCAGATATTAAGGATGTCTAGAGGATGCCTAGAGGATGCAAAGGGACACATAGTGGAAAACCTATATTGCCTATAAAAAGGGGGAGCAACACATCTGGATCTCACTTTCAGACCAGCAGCCCAGCTGTGCAGATCTCTGCAGACTTCATCTGGCTCTTCCTCTTCCACAGCATCCAGTCATGTCCACCATGGATTGTGACAAAGTCCTTTTGGCAGCCACCATCGTTCCGCAACAGTTTGAAGCCATCTACAGGCTCTGTGAACTCTACTACGGGAAGAAAAAGAGGTGGCCAAGAAGCGTCTGGGTCCGAAGATGGATCGGAAGAAGAGCAGAGTACAGACTGTACAACAAGCTGATGGTGGAGCTCAGGAATGAAGACACTCGTGCATTCCAGAACTTCATGAGGATCCTCCAGCCATGTTTGACAAAGTTGTGCAGCGACTGACACCCAGGCTGACCAAGGCAAACACCAGCTTCCGGCCCAGGCTGGACCCTGGGCTCAAGGTGGCACTGACTCTGCACCACCTGGCCTCAGGGACCACCTACAGGAGCATGCAGTACGGCTGGAGGGTGCCACACAACACCATCAGCATTGTGGTCAGAGAAGTGGTGCAGGCCATCATCGAAGAATATATGGAGGAGCTCCTCCAGTGCCCCTCCACTGAAGAAGGATGGAAGAAAGTTGCAGAGCAGTGGTATCAGAGGTGGAACTTCCCCCACATCGTTGGAGCCATCAATGGCAAGCACGTGGCCTGCAAAGCTCCAGCCAAGTAGGGGTCCACTTATTTCAACTACAAGGGCTTCTTCAGCATCGTCCTCTTCACCATGGTCGATGCTGACTACAAGTTCATGTACATCGATGCTTCAGGCAATGTCTCATGTTCAGATGCCCAGGTATACAACGCCAGTCACCTCAAGAAGGGGCTGGAATGCAACCTCATCATGGGCTTCCCAGATCCAGACCCCTGCCCAAAGACACGCAAGATGTGCCCTACTTTATTGTGGGGGATGACACCTTCTCCCACAGAACCTACCTCATGAAGCCCTACACCTCCAGACTCCTCACCCGTGCAGAGAGGATCTTCAACTACAGGCTGTCCAGGGCAAGGCGGGTGGTGGAGAACAACTTTGACATCCTGGCCAACAGGTTCCAGGTACTTCTCACCACCATGCAGCATTGCCCAGAGACCGTGAGGAGGATCGTGGAAGCTTGCTGCATCCTGCACAATCTCATGCACACACGCTACCCAGTCTTGCACAACAGGCTCGTGGACCTCCAACAAGGCAATGGGGACATGGAGCCTGGGGAATGGAGGCAAGGGCGAAACCTGATAGACACTGAGGATGTGCAAGGCCCCAACAGAGCCTCACGTGAAGGGAAAAAGCAGCGCAATCTCCTGAAACACTGGTGCAACTTCCCAGCTGGAGCAGTGGAGTGGCAAGACAGGATGGTAGATGCTTAATGGATGCTTCCTTCAGCCTGTCTCATCACACCAATGAGATTGGGCCATGTATGTTGGGTGGGCCTACAATGAACAGGACGTTTAATAAAGAGTTGTGTTTATGTTGACATGTGTGGCAGCTGGGAGGGTGGACCATACAGTCCCACTATGCTTGCACTGGAGGTTTTTCTATCCCACAGCTATTACCCCTCCCAAAGGTATCCCTGCTCATTCCACAGGTATACCTGCCCATCCCACTGCTATCTTAACCCATCCCACAGATATCCTAACCCATCCCACAGGTATCCCTGCCCATCCCACAGCTATCACCCATCCCAAAGGTATCCCTGCCCACCCCACTGCTATCTTAACCCATTCCACAAGTATGCAAAGGCTTAAACCATTTCTAAAAGTTTCCACCAAGACTTTATTAAAAAAAAAGAAATGAAGCAAGTGTGTGAATCAAAGATAGACTTTGTTAACAACAAGCTTTAAAAGAAAAATGACCCAAGTCAAGTGTTCAAATAAAGTCTACAGGTAGCCAGCCAGTCTCTGGCACTCCTCTTGGTCACTTGGAGGTGTGCCCAGTCTCAGGGGTGAAGGATCCAGGTGCTGTGGAGCTGGCTGGTGCTGGAGTGTTGGTCTGAAGCCCCACTAGAGTGCCTGGCCCCAAGAGGACAACAGTGATGGTGTGTTGAGAAAGCTCTTGGACAGCTGGCTCAGCCCCTTGATGTTGAGAGCTCCTTCCTCCATGCCATGTGGTGTCAGCCCCAGTACCAAGGACAGATATACTGAGGCCGGGCATGGCTGTGGGGTGGAGGAAGGAGCAGTGTAGTGGGGCTGTCTGGTCTGCAGCTGGGTGAGGACTGGCATTGGTGGCATCGGTGGTGTGGGTGGCATCAGTGTCGTGGGTGGCATCGTTGGCATCGTTAGCATTGGTGGCGTTGGTGGCATCAGTGGCGTGGGTGGCATCGGTGGCATCAGTGGAACCGGTGGCAATGGTGTCGTTCGATGACTCTGTGCCTGGACTGGGAAGGGCTGCTGCCTCTGCTGCTGGACCTCCTGATAGCTGTAGCCCTGGTAGGTGAGGGCCTGTGGAAAGCCTTGGAATGGGAGGGACATCCCCTGGGGTGGAGGAGCAGACCTGGACGGGGTGGGAGCAGGTTCCACTGGGTCTGGGGGGTTGTGAAGCAGCTCAGTGATCCGGTCCTTCACCACCTGGTGCTGGGGTTCTGCCATGTCCATGAGGGTCTGGTTGACATAGGTGAGGAAGGGCTTGCGGTTGGAAGATGAGGAGTTGGTGTGGACCAGCTGAGAAAGGAGATCTATGCTGGTGCGGATGGTGTCCCTGATCTCCAGCAGGACCTTGTGGCTCTGCCCCTCCGGTCTGCCTCTCTGTCTTTCTGTGGAGGTGGAGCTGGGAGTGGATGCGGGCAGGGCTGTGGTGGATGTGCCGTCTCCTTTCTCCCACCGCACCAGGGAGTCCTCCCCGCGCTCCACCATGGTTACAACAGCTGTCCACGGGTTCTCCGCCGTGGCACGCTCCACAGAAACCTGCTTGGAGAAAGGAGCTGACTCTCGGCCAGAAGAGGACTGGCTCTCAGCAGGCTGCTGGAGAGAGAGGGTAGTGAGAGGGGCTGCTGGTGCTCTTCTGTGGCAGATCTCACCCTTCAGGAAGCTGCACCTGGCCCTGTCCATCAGCTTAACCGTGGCCTGGCCAGATTTCTTCAGGTGCAGCTTCCCGTACCAGGTGTGCATGTGCTTCCACCAGCCGAGGAGCACCTCTGAAGTATAGCCCAGACTCTCTGCCTTCTCTCTCCAAGCAGCATGCTTCCGCTTGGTGTCCGTGTAGAGCCGGTGTCTCTTCCACCACAGATAGTCATTCTCTCTTAGCCATTCCAGCACCTCATCCTCGTGTTCCTCCTCAATGGAGTATTGCCTCCTCTCCCATCCCCGCATATGCCTCTTCCTCCCTTTGGCAGGACCAGATGGGCCCTCATCAGAGGGGCTCCCAGATAATAGGGGCTGCCCCTGCACACCACCAGCAGCAGCAGCAGTAGCAGGATCATCATCATCATCATCATCAGCAGCAGCAGCAGCAGGACCAGCAGGACCAGGATCATCAGCAGCAGAGTAAGCACCAGCAGCGCCAGCAAGACCAGGAGCACGAGCAGGACAAGGAGCACGAGCAGGATGAGCAGGACGAGCAGGACGAGCAAGACCAAGAGCACGAGAGGACGAGCAAGTCCAGGAGGACAAGCAGGACAAGCAGGACCTGCAGGACGAGGAGCAGCCTCAGCAGAGTAAGCACGAGCAGAAGCACCACCGCCAGGAGCAGCCTCAGTAGAGTAAGCATGAGTAGAAGCACCACCGTCCGAAGCATCATCATCAGCTCCTCCAGAAGCAGAAGCAGCAGAAGCCCCAGCAGAAGCAGAGTCAAGGACAGGGGGCGGGAGGGTGGCCCTGTCCCTCTTGCCAGGGATGGCGGCATGTTGCTGCTTTCTCTTCTTCTCCATGGTTGTGGGGTTGCTGGCTGGCAGGGAGGCTGGCAGGCACCAAGGCTGGCATGAAGGCTGGCACCAAGGCTGGCAGGAAGGCTGGCAGGCAGGCAAGCACCAAGGCTGGCAGGCAGGCAGGCACCAAGGCTTGCAGTCAGGCATGCACCAAGGCTGGCAGGCAGACTGGCTGGCAGGGAGGCTGGAAGGCAGGCTGGCAGCAAGGCTGGCAGGGAGGCTGGCCAGGAGGCTGGGAGGCAGGCTGGCAGGAATGCTGGCAGGAAGGCTTGCAGCAAGGCTTGCAGGCAGGCTTGCAGGCAGGGCAGGCAAGGCAGTCAATCCATCCGGCAGCAGGTCTTTCTTCCGAATGGTGACCTGCTTCCGAGCTGCTTCCCTTTATAGCTGCGGGGCTTACGCAATGCATCCCCCCACATGCGCAATTAACGCCAGGCATCCGCTAGGCTTCCGCTGTGCATCCGCTTCATCCGCTGTGCATCCGCTTCATCTGCTTGGCGTCCGCTCTGCATCCGCTGTATCCATTCCGCATCCGCTTTGCTGAGGTCCCCCAGAAGCCTTGCAGATGTGCCATCCCCTCTCATCTGCTTCCATCCGCTGGGCTTCCGTTCCGCATCCGCTTTCCATCCGCCCTGCATCCTCCCCATGTCCATTCCTTTCCGTGTTATCCGCTCTGGTTATGAAAAGTTTCGCCCCTTTTGAGAGCGGATAACAACGGATGGAACATTTTTCTCGTCCGTTGTGTCCTTTTTACTAACGTTTTGCATCTGTTGGGCAGTGTGACAGGGCCTTAAACAAGTGTTGCAGATCCTTGGCTCTGTGTGTTTATTCTGATCCCCTGATCTAACATTGGTCCAGCCCTAACAATCTGGATTGGTAAACATGGTTTATAACTTCATGGAAGAAATCATTTTCAGTGGCTTGTTTGATAATGCAAAGTATTTCTGTATCCACTACCTCTAATCTTGTATCCTATCTTTTCCTCTCTTTTCATGACAGGAAAATTAGTATAAACTGAACTTTCTGGAGAAGTTAGGAATGTTTTGCTTCAGGAAAATTAGCCTCCTTACTCCTCAGCTTGCGGATGGTAGATTCAACAACATTGTCTAGTAGAATCCAACTTAAATTGCCCAAAATTGAAATTTTAAATCAAGTATATTATAAAGCTAATTGATTATTTGTGGTTTTCAATGTGTACCCACCCCCTATTGAAGTTCCAATAGGTTCAGAATCCACTAATGTAGAACTTTTATTATTCTGAACCACAGCATGGCCAGTGGCCTCAGATCAAGGTCACTACTCTGCTAATGAAGAGCACAATATACAAAACATATGAAGGAGAAGCCTTCATTAAAGGGTGCATTTCTACCATGGTTATTATTAGACTAATGTGGATCTTTACTTGAAAAAAACCTTTCAGAAAGCTTTCTTTAAATTATAAAATTATTTAATTATAGAAATTAAAAACAAGTTGCTAATTAATATACCAAATGGCTGTATTTATTCACATATGGTTGTATTTATTCCACTATATGTTTGACATTTTCATGCATCAAGATAATTGGCAGAGCATAACCATAAACCATAGAAAGAAAACTGGTACACAGGTACAAATTGATGCACGAACATGGTGTTGCTTTTGAGGTGGTTACGATAGAAACAAGATCATTTATAGAACATGTTCATTAAGAGAAAAACATATTTTTCTACCTAACTTAATTGTGCAAGAATATTTTTGATATAATCTAAAATTTTTATTTTGGTTATTCCTTCATTTTTATGTTGCCATGCAACAGTTTCTTTCTGGAAGAAAGAAATCAGATAATAATTATCCAAGTCAACACATCATTCAGTTGCTCTTTAGGTTGCATCCAAACGTATCTCACTCTTAATAAAGAAATTTGCTTTCTTGATACAAAATGTTTTATTATTGTGCTTACCTTCAGAATAGAATAAGTATACACAATCTTTCATTGTCATGAAGGATGGGATTTCAATCTCCCAGTTCTATGATGTTTCCTTGGAACTGACTCCAATCCCTGATAAGCAATGTCAAAAAGTTGCAGTGAATAGTTGTAATAGAGGAATCTCATGTTGAGTTGTCAGAATCAAATTTTCTGTTGTTAAACAATGCAATTATCAGGCGGCTTATTGGGTAGAGAAAGCAATCTATACAATTGATCATTTTCTGTGACATGCTAGAATATTACTACTACAGCAAAAGATGTTTAGGTACTTTCCTGACTTTATGATGATGATGATGATGATGATGGTGATGATGATGATGATGAAGATGAAGATTTGCACAGTCTGCCAGATGTTCAGATTGAGTTTGGCATTTTTGTCTACCCATTCTTACCAAGGACCTAGGATAGGCAAATCTGGATGTCCTATTATATCACATGACTTAAAATGTACACCTAGCATCAAAAATGTCATCAAAAAAGCACAACAAAGAATGTTCTTTCTGCGCCAACTCATAAAACTCAAACTGCCCAAGGAGCTGCTGAAACAATTGTATAGAGGAATTATTGAGTTTATCTCTATAACTGTCTGGTTTGGTTCTGCAACCCAACAGGACATTCAGAGACTTCAGAGGATAATTAGGACTATAATTAGAAAAAACAATTACTACCCACCTGTTGTGACTCAGAGGTTTCAGCCTGCTTTGTCAGAGGTCGAGGACTTGGTCAGTGAGGAAGAGGAGGATTTGGCTCTGAGGTTTGAGCCTGCTTTGCTGGAAGACACAGACTTCAACAGTGAGGAAGGGGAGGATTTGGCTCAGAGGTTTGAGCCTGCTTTGTTAGAGGATTTGGAATTGACTTCCTCCCCAGGACTTTTTACTTTGTTGGTACCGGTGAGACATAACATTTTTGTCCCGAACCTAAACAAAAGCCATCTTTTGACCAAGATGGATCAACAACAGCAACAGCAGCAGCAGCAGATTAACCAGCTGCAAGAAGATAACCAAATTTTGCAGCAGCAAGTTACCCAACTGCTTAATCAACTCACTCTGTTGCAGGCTTGTGCTGCTCCTCCTGCCCCTCCCTGTAGGAAATGCCCGGTAGCTATGCCAGATAAGTTCTCTGGACAGATTGAAATGTTCCCGGCTTTTATGGGGCAGTGTAAATTATTTATGGCTCTACGACCAGAGGATTTTCCTGATGACCGGGCTCGGGTGGGGTTTGTTATAAGCCTTCTTTCAGGCTTGGCTGCTAGGTGGGCCACTCCTTTATTAGTGCAAGACAGTCCATTACTAAATGGACTGGGGTTCATCACCTGAGGGGTTTTGGCATCACCTGAGACTGATGTATGAGGACTCCATACGGGCTCAGACAGCAGCCAGACGCCTGAAGGAACTTCGCCAGGGGAAATGCCCCTTGCAGGAATTCATTTTAGAATTTCAGCTGCTCTGTTTGGACTCTGCCTGGAACGATGTGGCTTTGATGGACGCTTTCCAGGATGGCCTGTTGGAGGAATTTCAGGACAAATTGGTGCACATGGAGCTGGCCTCGACCCTCGATGCTCTGGTGGTGCAATGCTTGCGCATTGACGCCCGTCTTAAACAGCACAAGACTAAACGCCCAGTTCCAGAGCAGCTATCCAACTCAATACCACAACGTTCTGTACAACCAGCGCCCTGGGTCTCCCATAGTGCCATGGCCATGGCTGAGGAGCCGATGGAGTTGGGTGCGGTTCGACCTCATTTGACGGCCCAAGAACACACCCGGAGACTTCAGGGAGGCTTATGCCTGTATTGTGGCGGGCCTGGTCACTTTGCAAATTCCTGTTCTATTAAACGAAGGGGGACACGCAAGCCAATGCCCAAATCTAACTTTGCTCAGTCAGGAAACAGGGCAGGCCCGGCCTTGGGGAAACCCTAGGTCGGGCACATATCAACCAACCGCCCGACATAGCAGAGGTGAACTCTGCACCCCCTAGACATTTACTTTTAGACACTTGGGTTTTCTTGCCATCCCGGTCAGAGGGGATTCCTGCAATTGCATTGGTGGACTCGGGGGCCATGACTAATTTTATGGACCAGGCCTTTGCAACACATTTTGACATTCTCTTGGTTGCAGTGGAGCCTCCAATAAAGGTGGAAACGATTGATGGGCGGGAACTTTGGGCTGGGCCCATTCGTTTCACTACCCAGCCATTGCGCCTAGTCATTGGGGACCATGAGGAGGCAATTAGTTTTTACATCACAGCAGATCTCCATCTCTCCTTGGTCCTCGGAATGGCCTGGCTACGGTTACACGATCCTCATGTGGCATGGGCGCAGAACGCCATTTCGTTCCCAAGTCTCCAGTGTGTGGACCATTTAAGACACACCTGTGCTGGCCAGGACATCACCACCCCCACCGTCTCTGTACCTCCTGAACTATCCAATTTCTCTGATGTATTTGGTGAGAAGGAGGCAGATCGGTTACCACTGCATCGACCCTATGACTGTCCCGTGGACCTTCTGCCTGATGCCCCACTACCCAAGGGACGCCTGTATTCTATGTCTGAGTCCGAATTGGCTGCCCTTCATGATTTCTTGGAAAAGAATTTGGCCCAGGGGTTTATCCAGCCGTCATCGTCCCCTCTTTCTGCTCCTGTTCTTTTTGTTAAAAAGAAGATGGGAGATTTGCGCTTGTGTTGCGATTACCACCGGTTGAATGCCATTACAGTGAAGAATAGTTATCCCTTGCCACTCATTCCAGAGTTGATGGAGCGGTTACGGGAGGCTACTGTCTTCACCAAGCTCAATCTTCGAGAGGCCTACAACCTGGTGCAGATGCGAGAGGGGGACAAATGGAAGATGGCGTTTGGCACCCAATATGGCCATTTTGAATACACCATGGTGCCGTTTGGGTTGACCAATGCCCCTGCGGTCTTCCAGCACCTGATGAATGATGTGTTCCGGGACATGCTCGATCGGTTCGTGGTGGTGTACCTGGACAACATTTTGATTTATTCCAGGTCCAGGGACAACCATATTCAACAAATTCGTCAGGTATTGGAGCGTCTTCAGGGGCATCAACTCTATGTGAAGCTGGAGAAATGCCTTTTCTTCCAAACTTCCATAGAGTTCTTGGGATACATCACCTCTCCCAAAGGCATTGCCATGGACCCGCATAAAGTGGAGGCTTTGTGTAATTGGGAACCCCCTCGTTGAGTTAAAGACATTCAATGTCTCTTGCAGTTCATTAATTATTACTGAACCTTCATCCCGGGTTTTGCCAAGCTGACGGATCCCAACACCCAGCTCCTTAGAAAGAAGGTCCCATTCCAGTGGGGGCCCCTGCAGCAACAGGCCTTTGAGGCTCTCAAGAAGGCTTTCATTGTAGAACCTATCCTGAGGCATCCTGATCCACATCGTCTGTTTGTGGTGGAGACGGATGCATCAAACGTGGCTATTGGGGCTGTGTTGTTGCAAGCCTCAACAGATGGCACACCTCTTTTTCCCTGTGCCTACTATTCTCGGAAACTCACTACTTCTGAGCGCAATTATACTATTTGGGAAAAAGAGTTGCTGGCTATCAAGGCTGCGTTTGAGACCTGGTGACATCATCCTGAGGGGGCCCGGCACAAGGTGGAGGTTCAGACGGATCATCGTAATTTGAAACATTTGTCCACTGCGAGGAAGTTGAACCAGCGACAGATCCGATGGTCGTTATTCTTTGCCAGGTTCAATTTTTCTGTGACTTATATCCCCAGTGGTCAAAATCGGAGAGCAGATGCCTTGTCCTGTAAACCAGAGTATCTTTGTCCCGAGGACATCCTTCCTCCATGTACAGTACTGCCACTGGAATCTTTGGCTGTTATCCAGGAACCAGTGGATTTGAGGGCTCGGGTACGAGAGGCGGAGCGCTTCGATGCTTGGTCACAGCAGAGAATGGGGGAAATAGGACCTGACTCCCCACGGACTTTAGAGGAGGGCTTACTATGACATCGAGGCCATTTGTATGTGCCAACGAGAACACTTAGAGCCCTTATTATGACTCAATGTCATGACAACCCGGCTGCCAGCCATTTCGGGTTTTTTAAGACCCTTCATCTTGTCACATGGACTTTTTTGGCAGCCTCGAGTCCGGCATGATGTCTACGCCTATGTCGCGTCCTGTGTTCCATGCCAACAAGTGAAAGCCATGACAGGTGCGCCTCCTGGTCTCCTTCAACCACTGCCGACTCTGGACAGACCATGGGGGGCAATTTCCATGGACTTTTAAAAACATTTGCCCTCTTCGTTGGGATTCTCGCTGGTTGAAAGGACGTTTTCAATATTTCATCGAGAGGCTGGGGGATGGACTGGATGCTCTTTCCTGGGTGGATGCTTCCACGGTCCATGCCCTGGACCTTATCTGAAGATTCCATGCACAGTTCTCATTGAAACCTCATCCTGATCGTCAGACTCGGGGGAAGGGCCCTGCGGTGAGGGATAGTATTGTGACTCAGAGGTTTGAGCCTGCTTTGTCAGAGGTCAAGGACTTGGTCAGTGAGGAAGAGGAGGATTTGGCTCTGAGGTTTGAGCCTGCTTTGCTGGAAGACACAGACTTCGACAATGAGGAAGGGGAGGATTTGGCCAGAGGTTTGAGCCTGCTTTGTTAGAGGATTTGGAATTGACTTTCTCCCCAGGACTTTCCTCCTCGGCAGGATTTTCCTCCCTGATTGTACCTCAGGTGTCGGCAGATAATCAGGAGAGCATATCAGAGTTTCTAACTGAGGTTAAAGCTGAGGAATGCTAGTTTGATGCGAGGCAAAGACGCAGGCAAAAAAGCGTGAGATGCAACGGAAAAAGAAAGGACAAATCAGAGACTGAGATGAGAGACTGACATGCCCCACAGGGAATAAAAATGGGTGTATTAGCTCTGGGTTCTTGTTCGGGACAACATGTTAACTAGTGAGAGAGGCTTTGTGTGTCGACAGCTTTTGATTTATGTTCCTGCTCTTATCAAACTTGGCAGACAGCTTGTGTGTGAGACTGCCAAGAACATTATCAGCTCAAGTAATTTAATCCGGTAATCCCTGGATTTGCTTGCTTGTTTGTGT
The DNA here is from genome assembly GCA_015471245.1 of Laticauda colubrina. Classification (NCBI taxonomy): domain Eukaryota; kingdom Metazoa; phylum Chordata; class Lepidosauria; order Squamata; family Elapidae; genus Laticauda; species Laticauda colubrina. The sequence continues at coordinate 2,324,929 of BLBF01000019.1, read as the reverse complement.
TTTCAATTTGATATTTGGACTTTTTACTTTGTTGGTACCGGTGAGACATAACATCCACCTATCTTCAATCAAGGATCTGTATACTGCACGAGTCAAAAAGAGGGCTGTGAAAATATTTGTAGACTCCTCACATCCTGGACATAAACTGTTTCAACTCCTTCCCTCAAATCGATGTTATAGAGCACTGCAAACCAGAACAATTAAACACAAGAACAGTTTTCCCCCGAAAGCCATCACTCTGCAAAACAAATAATTCCCTCAACACTGTCTAACTATTTCCTAAGTCTGCACTATTATAACTGTTGATCTTCTCAACACTTCTTATCACCCATCTCCTCCCACTTGTAACTGTACGACTGTAACTTTGTCGCTGTATCCTTATGATTTATATTGACTGTTTCCTAGCTTGATTTGATTGCTATTGTACCCTATGACTATCATTAAGCAAAAAAAATCAGAAAATAAAATACAGGCTGATTAGTCAAGACCTTGGTTTTCTTTTAAATAATTTTTAATTGGTTTTAAAACAAACATAAACAAACATAACATAAAAACATTAAGCCATCTTCCATATATATATCCATACAGTGTGCCGGTTGGTTTACAAATTGTTTTGTGCTACCATTTCGTAGTCTTCAATTACAATTACATTATATATCCTCTTATACTTTCAATCAAATATCAACTACATTAATATCTTTATTAATCAATTGTTGACTATACTTTTATTCATTCATTTATAAAATAATCATATTTTACTTAGTTTATTTTATAACAATTCTTATTATCCTCCCAGATCTATCCTAGAATCATTTTGTAGATATAATTAAAAAAAGAAAAAGAAAATACATTTTTATATATTTATTATTTTCTAAAAATCTATATATTTCATTACTGTTTTGTTATCTAACCATTGATAGAATAGATCCCAAATTTTATAAAATTGTTTATCATCTTGTTCTCTAATTTCAAATGTCAATCTACTCATTTCAGCACATTCCAATATTTTCTTAATGATCTCCTCCTGTGATGGTATCTTCTCATTTTTCCAGTTTTTAGCAAATACAATCCTAGCCTCTGTTAATACATTTACAACGAGATATTTCAAATCTTTACTATATATTTCAGGCAAGATTCCCAATGAAAAAATCTCTGGTTTCAAGTCTATATGCTTATGTGTCATTTTTTCCAGCCACATATGGATTTTAGTCCAATATTTTTTACCGTCCAAACATGTCTACCACATATGGTAATATGAGCCAGGTGTCTGATGACATTTCCAATATTTTTCAGACTTGTTCTTGAACATTCTTGCTATTTTTGTTGGGGGAAAATGCCACCTGTAAAACATCGTATACACATTTTCTTTATATGCTGTTGACATTGTCATTTTATAATTTTGAGACCACAATTTTTGCCATTTCTCTAAGTCAATCCCATATCCAAAATTCTTCCCCCAAGCAATCATAGTTTCTTTAACTTGTTCTTCTTCTGGTTTAATTTCTAATAAATATCCATATAATTTTTTAATCACCGCTATCTTTTCTATCAATCTTGATGCTGTTTCTAGTGGGTCTTCTAAAATGAAAATCAGATCATCTGTGAATGCTTGCAACTTAAATTCTTCCTTTTTAATTTTCATCCCTTTTATATCCTTTTCTTCTCTAATATTTATGTTTAACACTTCCAAGGTTAAGGGCCTGTCACATAGGCCGACAGATGCAAAAAGTATATAAAAAGGACACAGCAGATGAGAAAATGTTCCATCCGTTGTTATCCGCTCTCAAAAGTGCCCCAAATTTGCATAAACAGAGCGGACAACAACGGAAAGGAATGGACGGGGAGAGGATGTAGCCAGGATGTAAAGTGGATGCTCCATGGAAGCCTAGCGGATGGAAGTGGATGGAAGCAGATGGCACATCCGCAGGGCTTCCGGGGGAGCACAGCGAAGTAGATGTGAAGCGGAAGGAGCAGATGCAGAGCGGATGATGCAGATGCAGAGGGGACACCTAGTGCATGCCTAGCAGAGGCCTGGCAGATGCAAAGCTTTCACTGCGCATGCGGGTAGGATGCATTGCGTCAGCCCCGCAGATATAAAAGGATGCAGCTCACAAGCAGGTCACCATTCAGAGGAAAGACACATCTCAAGTCAACAACCATGGGGAAGACACATCTCAAGTCAACAACCATGGGGAAGAAGAGGAAGCCTGTGCCATCTTCTGCCAGCCCTGGCAAAAAGGACAGGGCCACTATCCCGCCCCCTGGTGCTGACTTTGCTTCTCCTGGGGCTTCTGCTGCTCGGGCTGACTCTGCTGGTGCTGGGGCTTCTGCTGGCACTGCTCCTGGTGCTGGTGCTTCTGCTGGTGCTGCTCCTGGTGCTGGTGCTTCTACTGGGGCTTACTCTGCTGGTGCTGCTCCTGGTCCTGCTGGTGCTGCGGGTGCTGCTGGTGCTCCTGGTGCTCCTGGTGCTGCTGGTCGTGCTGGTGCTGCTGGTGCTACTGGTGCTGCTGGTGCTGCTGGTGCTCCTGGTGCTGCTGGTCCTGCTGGTGCTGCTGGTGCTGCTGGTGCTGCTGGTGCTGCTGGTCCAGCTGGTGCTGCTTTTGCTGCTGCTGTTGTTGCTGTTGCTGCTGCTGCTGGTGGTGGTGTGGTGGACCAGCCCCTAGAACCTCAAAGCCCTTCTGATGAGGGCCCAGAAGGCCCTTCCAGAGGGAGGAAGAGGCAATCACGCAATAGGGAGAGGAGGCAGTACTCCATCGAAGAGGAACATGAGGATGAGGTGCTCGAATGGCTGAGGGAGAACAAGTACCTCTGGCGGAAGGGACACAAGCTCTATCGAGACACCAAAAGGAAGCAGGCTGCTTGGAGAGAGAAGGCGGAGAGCCTGGGCTACACTTCGGAGGTGCTCCTCGTGTGGTGGAAGCACATGCACACCTGGTATGGGAAGCTGCACCTCAAGAAGTCTGGCCAGGCCGCAGTCAAGCTCACTGACCGGGAGACCTACGTGATGGCCAAGTGCAGCTTCTTAGAGGGTGAGGTCCACCACTGAAGAGCAACCCCTCTCAAAGCCTTCTCTCTCAGGCAGCCCACAGAGAGCCAGTCCTCTTCCGGCCAAGAGTCAGCTCCTGTGTCCAGGCAGGTATCTGTGGAGCGCCCCACTATGGAGACCCCCCCCGACAGCTGCACTCCCCATGGCGGAGTGCGTGGAGGACCCCCTGATGCAGTGGGAGCAAGGAGAGGGTGCTGACACCAGAGACCAACCCACCCCCACCCCCAGCTCCACCTCCACAGAAAGCAGGCAGAGAGGCAGACCGGAGGGACAGAGCCACACTGTCCTGCTGGAGATCAGGGACACCATCAGAAGCATAGATCTCCTCTCTCAACTGGTACACACTGACATACCATTCTCAAACCGCAAGCCCTTCCTCACCTACGTCAACCAGACCCTCATGGACATGTCCGAATCACACAGTACCAGGTGATAAAGGAGAGGATCACAGGTCTTCTGTACAACCCTCCAGGCCCAGCTGAACCTGCTCCGACCCAGTCCAGGTCTGCTCCTCCATCCCGGGTGATGTCACAGCCCTTCCAAGGCTTTCCACAGGCCCTCACCTACCAAGGCTACCAGGAGTTCAAGCAGCACAGGCAGCCCTTCCCAGTCCAGGCACAGGTACATCGTATGCCACAGATGCCACTGATGCCACCCACGCCACAGATGCCATCCACGCCACAGATGCCACCCACACCTCACCTCGCTCACCTGAAGACCAGACAGCCCCACTACGCTCCTCCTTCCTCCACCCCACAGCCAAGCCCAGCCTCAGAACATCTGTCATTGGTCTTGGGACTGACACCCCATGTCATGGAGAAAGGGGCTCTCATCATCACAGGACTGAGCCAGCTCTCTGAGAGCTTCCTCCACACACCATCCCCTGTTGTCCTCTTAGGGCCAGGCACCCCAATGTTGCCTCAGACCAGCACTCCAGCAGCACCCACCTCCACAGCACCTGGACACTTCACCCCAGAGACTATGGGCATGCCTCAGAGCGACTGAGAAGGGTGCCAGAGACTGGGTTGCTACCTGTTGACTTTATCTTTTCTTGGGACACTTTACTTGGGTCATTTTGCTTTTACAGTTTGTTATTAATAAAGATTATCTTTGCTTCACACACTTGGTTCAGTTCTTTTAGTCAATAAAGTCTTGGTGGAAACTTTTAGAAATGGTTTAAGCCTTTGCATGCTTGTGGGATGGGTAAGGATAGCAGTGGTATGGGCAGGGATACCTGTGGAATGGGTAATAGCTGTGGGATGGGTAAAGATAGCAGTGAGATGGGCAGGGATACCTTTGGGATGGGTAATAGCTGTGGGATAGATAAACCTCCAGTGCAAGCATAGTGGGACTGTATGGTCCACCCTCCCAGGTGCCACACCTATGGCCCTTTATTATCAATAACAATTTAATCATTCATCAACACATTTCAACATAAACACAACTCTTTATTAAATGCCCTATTCATTGTAGGACCACTCAACATACATGGCACAATCTCATCAGTGTGATGAGACAAGCTCAAGGAAGCATCCATTAAGCATCAACCATCCTGTCTTGCCACTCCACTGCTCCAGCTGTGGAGTTGCAACAGTGTTTCAGGAGGTTGCGCTGCTTCTTCCCTTCACGTGAAGCTCTGTTGGGGCCTTGCACATCCACAGTGTCTATCAGGTTTTGCCCTTGGCTCCATTCACCAGGCTCCATGTCCCCATTGCCCTGTTGGAGGTCCACGAGCCTGTTCTGCAAGACTGGGTAGCGTGTGTGCATGAGATTGTACAGGATGCAGCAAGCTTCCACGATCCTCCTCACAGTCTCTGGGCGATGCTGCATGGTGGTGAGAAGTACCTGGAACCTGTTGGCCAGGATGTCAAAGGCGTTCTCCACCACCTGCCTTGCCCTGGACAGCCTGTAGTTGAAGATCCTCTCTTCACGGGTGAGGCATCTGGAAGTGTAGGGCTTCATGAGGTAGGTTCTGAGGGAGAAGGCATCATCCCCCATGATGAAGTAGGGCACATCTTGTGTGTCATTGGGCAGGGGGTCTGGATCTGGGAAGCCCATGATGAGGTTGCATTCCAGCCCCTCCTTGAGGTGACTGGCATTGTATACCTGGGCATCTGAAGATGAGCCATTGCGTGAAGCATTTATGTACATGAACTTGTAGTCAGCATTGATCATGGTGAAGAGGATGATGCTGAAGAAGCCCTTGTATTTGTGATAAGTGGACCCTGAGTTGGCTGGAACTTTGCAGGCCACGTGCTTCCCATCTATGGCTCCAACGGTGTGGGGGAAGTTCCACTTCTGATACCACTGCTCTGCAACTTTCTTCCAGCCTTCTTCAGTGGAGGGGCACTGGAGGAGCTCCTCCATGTATTCTTCAATGGTGGCCTGCACCACTTCTCTGACCACAATGCTGATGGTATTGTGTGGCACCCTCCAGGTGTACTGCATGCTCCTGTACATGGTCCCGGAGGCCAGGTGACACAGAGTTAGTGCCACCTTCAGCCCAAGGTCCAGGTTGGGCTGGAAGTTGGTGTTTGCCTTGGTCAACCTGGGTCTCAGCCTCTCCATAACTTCATCAAACATGGCTGGCGGCATCCTCATGAAGTTCTGGAATGCACGAGGGTCTTCGTTCCTCAGCTGCACCATCAGCTTGTTATACAGTCCATACTCGGCTCTTCTCACGATCCATCTTCGGACCCAGACACTTCTTGGATGCCTCCTTTTCTTCCTGTAGAACAGTTGAAAGAGCCTGTAGAGGGCTTCGCAATGTTGTAGAATGATGGCGGCTACCAAAAGGAGTGTGCGATCGATGATCCATGGTGGAGATGACTGGATGCTGTGGAAGAGCAAGAGCAAGGTGAAGGCTGAAGAGGTCTGCACAGCAGGGCTGCTGGACTGAAAGTGAGATCCAGGTGATTTCTCCCCCTTTTTAGAGGAAATATAGGTTTTCCACTAGGTGTCCTTTTGCATCCTGCATCCTCTAGACATCCTGCAGACATCCTAATTATCTGAGATACGTCCCCTATATGAATCTTTTTTCCGTTTTAATGCTTTGTATGCGAGCTGCATCCGCTTTCATCCTTTCTACGTCCGTGATACTAATGCTGCGTGTCCATTCTGCGTCCATTTCGCTTCCTCCCTTTGTCCTTTTTCTGCTGGAGCGGATGTGAGTTGCGCGGATGCGCAGCGGATGCCTAGCAGATATAGCGGATGTGTAACGGATGACGGCGGACGTATAATGGATGTTCCCCATATGCGTAGCGGATATATAACAGACGCGTTGGATACTTTATCCGCTCAAAAGGTTTTGTACAGCTCAAAACTTTTTGAGCGGATGAAATGTCAGTAGACGGATGCTGGACGGATAGAGAGTATGAAAAACGGACGCAGTGAGTACAGAACGGATGCATTGCATTAACCAACGGATGGCAAGTGTTTCTCTCCATTTTACATCCTCTTTCCATCCGTTGGTGCTGTGTGACATGGGCTTTAACGCAAACAGCAAAGGTGATAGTGGACACCCTTGTCTTGTTCCTTTTCTTATATCAATAGAGTCTGTAAGTTCTCCCTCTATCATTACCTTTGCCAGTTGCTTATGATATATAGCTTCTATTGCATGAATAAATTTTTTCCAAAGCCCATCTGTTCCAGCTTTAATAACGTGAATCACCAATTCACATTATCAAATGCCTTCTGTGCATCTAGAAATATCAAAGCTGTTTGTTTTTCAGGGTGTGCCTCACAGTATTCCAAAGTGTCCAATATTACTTTCATATTGTCCTTAATGTGTCTCTTTGGTTGAAATCCATTTTGATCAGGGTGGATAAAATTATTTAGGTATTTAAGTCTTTCTGCCAATATTGAAGCAAAAATTTTATAATCTACATTTAGTAAAGAAATCAGTCTATAGTTCTTGATTTGTAATGGATCAGCCTCCTCTTTTGGCACAAGTGTAATATAAGCTTCTGAACATGATTTAGGTATCTTCTTCTTTAACATAACTTCATTCATAACTTCTAGCAATGGAAGGTTCAATGATTCTTGTAGTGTTTTGTTGAATTCTGCTGGAAGTCCATCTGGGCCTGGTGCCTTTCCATTGTTTTGCTTCTTAAGTGGTTCAGTTAACTCCATCATCGTTATATTATTTTCTAACATTGTTTCAATCTCTGTAGGTATCTGGGATAGATCAGCATTCTGTAAGTACTTTTTAACTCTTTCCTCATCAATATTCTCTTGTGTGTATAGTTTCCCATAATAGTCTCCTATAATTTCCTTCTTCTCTTTACTACCATAGCAAACTCAGCCTTGGTCATTTATTAATTGCAATATTTTCCTTGATTCTTTCTCCTTTCTCAATTTGTATGCTCACCATCTACCTAGTTTATTTGCATCTTCAAAATAGTTCTGTTTCGCACTTCTGATTTTCTGTGCTTGTTCTTCTTTTTCCATTAGTCCCATTTTATGTTTAATTATATCCATTTTTAAATTAATGTCCTTTTTCTGTGGCATTTTCTGTAACTCTTTTTCAAGTCCTTTATACTCATCCTCGAATGTCTTAGAGGCTAGTCTTTTCGTGGTGTTTCTTTTCCTAGTTTAGTCTATTGTCAAGTCTCTGGCATATGCCTTCATTGTATCCCATATGTTCTGCATTGATGTGTCTTCTTTTTTATTTTCTCGAAAGAAGAAAGCCAGTTCTTTCTCCATCCTCTGTGTGAAGTCTTTTTCTTTTAGTATAGTATTATTTAATGTCCATCTAATTCTAGATCTTCTTCTTTGTCCTTTCCATTTAATTGTCATTGGATTGTGATCTGCCCAAGTATTTGTTTCAATATTTATTTCTTGGATATTAGCTTACAGTTCTGTTGACATCCATATCATATCTTTTCTGGACCATGATAAATGTCTGTTGGAATAGGTGTATTGTTTAGTCTTAGCATGTCTTTCTCTCCATGAATCTTTTAAGTTTATTCCATCTATCATTTTAAAAAAAGATTTAGGGAGAGTCTTTCTGTTTTGCTTTGTTGTTTTCTGTGCTGCGTAGTCCAGTTTATTATCTACAATTCCATTAAACTCTCTCATCATAACTATATTAGCATAGTCCAGTTCTATTATGTTCATATGCAGTTTTCTATAAAATTATTCTTGATTGTCATTTGGGGCATAGATTGCAATCAGGAGTGTTTTCATAATATTGTGCATTATTTCCACCATTAATAATCTTCCATCATCATCGGTATGGATCAATTTATCTGGAATAATATCTTTAATGTATAAAACCACTCCTCTTTTCTTGCATTGTGTCAAAGAAGTAAACATTTCCCTAATTTTGGCTGTATCAATCACTGTTCATGTTGCTTTTTGATATGTACTTCTTGTAGGCAGATTATATCAAATTTTATTTTCTCTAATTTATGGAAAGTTTTCCTTCTTTTAACAGTTGAGTTAAGTCCATTTATGTTGATTGTAATCAGTTTTTTCTCTTCCATGATTATATTGTATAGTTAGGATTAGCAGCTGTCATAGATCTTGGTTCATGTTGTTCTTTAACTTCCACCTTCCCGCCTACTGCACCTTCTTCTTTTTTGGTAGCAATTTGGCAGTCCTCTTGGAATTCAATTAGTGACACTTCTTTTTCTGTCTCCTTCTCTTTTCCTCCAAAATATTCTGTATAAAATAATTCAGCTTTCTCAATTGAATTAATTATATGTCTCTGTTCTTGCCATGTGAACATTAAACCTTCTAAAATCAGCCATCTATAATTCACCTCTTTTTAAAGTAGAATTTTAGTCAGAAGTTGATATTCTCTTCTTATCTCGCTCACTCTTCTGGGTACTTGTTTCAGGACCACAATCTCCTTATCTTTATATTTCAATGTTTTCTCTCTTGCCACTTGCAATATTTGCATTTTAATGGCTTTCTTTGTAACTCTGATGTGAACTTCTCTTGGTAAGCTATTTCTCATTGCATATTTTGTGAAGACTCCATAAATCTCATCTATTCCATCCATCATCTTCTCTTTGGTTATTTTCAAAGCTTCAGCCAATATTTCTATCATTAACTCAGCTAGGTTTTCTCCCTTTTTTTCCTCTATGTTTTGGAATCTGAGATAAAATTCTGATCTGTCCATCCCCCATCTCAGCATCCCACTTTTATCTTGTTCAACCACAGTTAATCTGCTATCAATATCTCCAATCTTCTTATCTCTTTGTTTATCTTCTTCTTCAATTTTTTGGGAATCTCTCATCATACTTCATCATCGTTTGTTGAATGTTCTCCACCTTTTCATCAGTTTTCCCTGTTCTTTGTTCACTGTTCTCTGTTCTCTTTTCAATATTCTCTATTCTTGTTTTGTATATTTTGAATTCCTTGCATAATCTTCTGCAGTGTCACCTTACCTATTCTTTTTCTTGCTGTAACATCGCCTGTATTGAGCGTTGTCATCCAGATGGTGATGAGGAAGAAGTAGAAATGATGAGGAAGAAGTTAGATTCCTACTCATTTCAGACAGTTCAAAATCTTCAGGTTCTCCTAGACCTTAAACCACTAGTTAAATAGCCAATTGGAATTCCAAGTAAAAATAGTGGGGAAAAAAGAAGCCAAATAATAGTAATAATCAAAAGAAAATTTCTTCAGGTTCTTGTCTACCTTAATCCAATCGATTGGTTAGATAGCACTTAAAAAAAACAAAAAAGGAAGAAAAGACCATAAACAGAAAAAAGAAAAAAATTGTTAAATTCTGGAGGAGGTGGAAAAATAGAAGATAAAAAATTAAAGAAGAAAAAAAGAAGCTCTTCAGTTTCTTCAACACCTTAATCCAATTAAGAAGTTTCAGGTATAAAAAGATGTACAAAAAAAAAAGGACGCCACAAAAAAAAACCCCAACATGGAAAGTAAAAAAAAAAAAATACAGGGGAGGGGGAGAGAGAGAGAGAGAGAAAGAGACTCCTACCTTAAGGGGAAAAAAAGAATGAAAACATTAATACTGAAGCTTTTCCTTTAAAATAAAATGCAAACGTAAAAACTAGATTTCAAAAACAGAAAGGACAAGAACAAATTCCAAAAGGTCAAAGATCCAAATAGCTATTACAAAAATAAGCTACTAAGGAGGGGGTTTGTTAAAGTAAGAAATAGCCCAGCTTCAAAAAACATAGAAAGACCACCCTACACCTTATTTAGTTATCTAAGGCTTTTGTTAAAATTTATAACTCTCTTCTCTAGAGTCTTATCGTCTTTTTTTCTGTAAGCTTCAACACCAGACTCCAGCTACTGATAGAAACCCAGAAGAGCACCTGCAATAATACTTTCCCATGCTCTCCCCTCTAGCTTATCAGAGAGGCTCAAAGTCCTTGAAAAGAAGTCTCAAATATTTCTCAGCTTTGTCTGGTCAAGAGAAAAAAAAAAGAGATACAATATTTCCAAGCCTCTAGTTGGCAGCATAACAAAGTTTCTTCTGCTTTCACTTTCCCCCTCCTTTTCCAAACAAGATATAATAAAAATTAATTAAAAAGGGAAAAAGATATTAAAAAAGATGACTAGAAGGGAGTCTCTAGCCTAAAATATTATAAAGTCAAAAAGGAGAGAAAAAAATAGGTAAAAAAAACCCAGTCCAGTTTCAAAATATAAAATCATATGTGAAATGTCCAGCAAAGAGAAAAAAAATATTACTTTGACTTCCTGTTTAAAATAGCTGCTTAATCACTTTTGTCTAAAATTTTACAGATTCTTTCTTTTCCTTTGGGTGTCCTTTCAAATCTTAAAATAAAAAGAAATTCTCATCAAACAGGCACACTTTCTCTTTCTGTTCTCTTCCATTTCAGAGCTGTCCCAACTTCAACAGCTTTAATGGCTGCCTCTTTGCCGCTGGAAAAAAGAGCTTCTCCTGGATCTACCAGGATGCAATCTTTACATTCGACAAGATGCGCTCTTTACATTCAACATGTATGTTAACTGTTTAGATCCATTTGGACCATCCAGGAGCAAAGATATCGGCAGTGATCTCAGACCTCCAAGATTGCATGCCCTATCATTGCGACGCCAGCTCCGCCTTCCTTGAGAATAAGGAGAAATTTTTTGACAGTGAGAACAATCAACCACCGGAACAGCTTGCCTTCGGAAATTAGGAGCTTCATCATTGTAGGCTTTCAAGAAGAGATTGGGCTGCCATTTGCCAGCAATGGTGTAGGGTTTCCTGCTTGGGCAGGGGGTTGGACTAGATTACCTATAAGGTCCCTTCCAACTCTGTTAATCTAATTAGACAGCAGAAAAGTTTATTTGTGTGTCCAGTGTAGCATCTTTTTCAAGCCCGTCATTTCTCAGTGTACATGCAAAGTAACAGAAATCATCATTATCATCATCACCACCACCACTATCACCACCACCACCACCTCCTCCTCCTCTTCCTCTTCTCCTCTCCTTTCACCTCCTCCTCCTCTCAATAAGAGGGTGATAGATAATGATAAATAATAAAACTACAGCTTTACTATGGTAAATACACATAGATATTAGACAGTACTGTAAGAATTAGGTATTCAGCAGAGTGAAGGCCTGAGGGGAAGAAGTCCCTGTGTCTAGTTATTTTGGCCTGCAACACATTGTAGTACCATTCTGAGATAAGAAGTTGATACAGTTTATGTCCAGAGGCAAACTATTTGCAACTGTTCTTTCTGCAACCTTAACTATCCATTGGAGTCTGTACTTATCCTGTCTGTTGTACCAAACCAGACAAACGGCAGACTCAATAATTTCTCTTTAAAACTGTATCAATAGCTTCTGGGGCAGTCTGAACTTCCTGAGTTGATGCAAGAAAAATATTTTTTGTTGTGCCTTTTTAACAATGGTTTTAAGTTTAAATGTTCATTTCAAGACCTGGAGGATTATAGAATCAAAAAATGTGAATAACTCTACTGTTGATACTGCGCTGTTGAATACAGTAAGAGATGGTAACTAGAATGACTCCTCCTAAAATCTATTCTCATCTTTACATTTAGAAGTGCATCTAACTCCAGATTGTTACTGCTGCACCACAGCAGAATGGGACATCCTGCCATAGTCAACTTGCTGCAGCCAATTCATAATGGCTAATTTGCCTCAGCAAACTAACTGCAACCAATTTGCTGCAGGACAATTCAACAAATACAACAGTTAAATTAATTTCTACAGAACTATGGCTAATAATAAAATAAAGACAATCAAGAAATACAAGAGTTACAATAATTTCAACAAAAATGTGGTGATCAATAATAAAAGTAATTGAATGAAACAATATAGTATTGAATTGCTCTGAAGCAAGTTGTCCTTTGGTGAGCTGACTCATGGTGAGTTAGTTCTGGTAAGTTGTCTTAGACCTGGGGTATCAAACTCAATTTCATCAGGGCTGTGGTTGACCTTTGGGGGGCATGTGGTGTGGCTGACTGGGTGGGTGGGGCCAACAAGATGCGTGTGAGCATCCCCAAACTGCTGGCATGTTTTCTCTTCACATTGGGTAGACCAGGCCAAAGCTTCACTGGCCTGATCTTTCCTCTCTACATTGGTTAGACTGAGCCAAACAATGCAAGTAGACTGGGCTGAAGCAACGTGGGTAGACTGGGATGGCCCCAATCACATTACAGGCTAGATCTGGCCTTCCGGCCTTGAGTTTGACATCCTTGTCTTAGATCCACATCACAGGGTCAGATGTTCAACCTTCCATCTATATGCGGACTCCACTTTCACATCAATTTCAATGTTGTCCACTAAAACTTGTTCTGTAATATCTTTTAAATAGTCTGTTTATAGAGGCACAAACTGTTAAAATAAACTTCTGAGTTCATTGTTCAAAAATACCACTCAATATGTCCAGTGTTAAAATATTTTTCTCCATTCTATATTAGTAATATAAATTTAAGTGTTCTCCATCAAAATTCTAAGCATTCTTCTTCTGTATATTCAAAATATTTTAAAAGTCTTTAAATTTTTATTTAAAACTTCTTTCACAAAATATTTCAGAAAATACATCAGATACATAACACCTGTTGGTCAAAACTTTTTAGTAGCTGAAAAAATATTATCACTCAATTTGAAAAAATAATTAGAAAAGGAAGTTTGCAAATCCAATGTCCTTTTGAAAGCATGAATATGGTTGAAGCAAAAACCTGATTATTCCTTCATCTCCAGAGCTCTGGGGTTATTGTTTTGTGATATCTTCACAAAGAACACTGTCTGAATATTTGATCTCCTTGTCTGAAGAGGAATTTTAGAAAGCTAATCTACTTGTTGCTCTTCAAAAGAACAAATGAAGGTTATTTCTTTTATTATTATATTTTGGGCCTTGCCCTTGAGCTTCCTGTTCCTGTGTTTTATTGGTTGCTGTCAGACACCATGGGGCTATGCAGGAGTCATAGTAAATTTTGTAGGTTATCTTGGTAGATAGAAGCTTGGTAGAAGCTTGCACTGATGCAATGAGGGGGCTTGTTGTACAGTTCTATTGTGGCTGAATAGCTTTTCCCTGATGGATAATCCCATCATCCTGGAGCTGAAGGTCTTTTTTAATGGGCACCAAATATCTGTGGGGGCAGGAAGCTGAATATCTTCTGGGGGCAGGGAGTTTCTGTCTCTCTTAAGATTTCCATTTCTCTTTTAGGGGAAATATAATATTCTGCCTTTTTAAAATATTTCTCAAAATATTTCATTCTTCTAGGAGGGGTAACTTCCCTCATATATCAATGTCTTTGATTATCACAAATGTCACACCAAGCCCTCTTTATATATTAATAAATAAATAAAAACACTAAACAACCAGCCTTGTGTCCTATTCTGCAGTCAATGTTGAACCATTTATATGAACTGAAGTACATCCTGTATGATGATTGCATTACTTGGAACCTGACATTATAAGCATTCTGTTCATTCTTATATATCTTTTATGTTAACTGAGAGTACCATCACCTTAAGCAGGATGGTGCAGCCCAGGGTCGGATGCATTATGCATCGGCCACATCCATGATATGTCATGTGATGATGCAAGTTTGACATCCTTGTTCTAGAATGTAGATTATGATCCAATTTTCTGAAGTTACTATGGCTTGGTCTGGATTAGGCATGTGTTTGAAAATTAACAATGCTGCAGGAGAAAATAAGAGCCAGTTCCCTAAAATATAATGCTGACTAGTGTACAATGCATGTCTAATAAGCATTCATATGCTGAGCTCAATTAAGGCTTTTAGTGACATTTTAATAAATAAAAATGTGCATTGTGTAGTGCAGACATATAGACTATAGTATAATTCGTAATGGAATTTCTCATGGAAAACTTTTCTTTGCCTATTAAGCATTATTTACTGTTATATTAGAATACACATGCAACATTAATTACACTGTACACTGGCCGTAAAAGCATAAATGCCTTATGGTATAACATGCACATAGTATATCTCTCTTTGATTTACTTAGTGCATTAAGTAGATTTACTTGGTGCACTACTCTGGTGTTTATAAACTTTGTCGCATTCTGTAATGGCATCACTTTCTATACTGAGCACTTGGGTTGCTTATATTATATGCCATATTTAGTACCTGCTGCCCTGTTTTCATGGTAACAGATTATGCTTAAGTATAGGTGAGAATGGTGAATTAATTTTAAATGTGATGAACAAAAAAGGGGCAAACCAGGGATTTTGGTAGTTTGGGTAGGGTTCCCTTCTGGTTGCCATATGACTGAGCTTCCTAATCGGTCCTGGAGTTGATCTATGTGCCTCCTCTATACCTTACTGTCTTCTAATTCCACTCTGTAAGAACAGGGACCTGTAATTGTGATCACTTTGGTAGGGACCCAGGAAACACTCCAGGCATAGTTATGGGCATATGTTCCTTGTGCTAAATTACCAGTGCTGGCTGGTCAAGTTGGTGGGTGCCTCAGCATTGTAATTTGGGTGTAGTCTGTCCAATTATGATTTTAGTTTGCATCCCATTAATAATTCTGCTTGGCTTCTGTTTGTAGTAGCTCTAGGGATTATGTGCTGTACCAGATCAATTTTTGTTTGTGTCAATTTTTGCTTGCAGTCTCCTGGGCCCATTCTTGCTAAGGCTTCTTTGGTTGACTGCACCATTCTCTATGCCTGACCACTGATTGATGTATAAAATGGTGTGACCAAGGCATGTCAGATTCCATACTCTGCTAAGATTTCAAATTGATTTGCTGTGAATTGGGGCCCATTATTGGAGACCAAAACATCTGGTAGGCTGTGGGTAGAGAAAAGTCTCTGTAATACCTTGATGACCACCTCTGCCATTGGTGGTCATAATTATTACTTCGAGCCATTTTGAATATGTGTCTACAATTATTAAAAATGTTTGACCCTAGACTGGCCCTGTGAAATCTATGTGCAGCTATGACCAGGGTGCTTTGGGAGTCTCCCATGTGGGTAGATACAGTGGTTGGTGCTGGTCTGGACTTGTGGCAAGGTGTATAGGTAGCAATCCATTTTGTATTGTCCCTGTCCATATTCAGCCACCAAGCATAGCTCCTGGCTAGTGCCTTCATTTGAACAATGCCAGGATGCCCCACATGCAGTGACTCTAGGACTGGTTTCCTCAATTTATGGGGTACTATATGATCCCCCCACAATAGGCATCCCTTTTGCGGAAATAACTCATGTGGTCATGCCTGGAATGGTTTTAAATCACCCCCCCACAGGTCCATTAGGCCACTCCCTCCATACCCAGTTCAAAACTTGTGCCAAAGTTTTGTCTTTGGCTGAGTGTCCTGCAAAACCCTCAATGAGAAGTGTGGATGTGACGGGTGCAGGATCTTCCACAAATTTGAGCAGTTAAGGGTTTCAGCATGGCCTAGAGCCTTGCCTGGCCAGATGGACAATTTTCATGACAGCCTTGTATGCTGCTATGAAAATTGTTCATCTAGTTATTCACGGTGATAAAATGTCCAGGATAGGATGGTTCCCCACAAGGATGCCAAGGAGTCGTGTATTGTCCATAATTAGCTCAAAGTCTCTTCCATCTAAGTATTTATGAAACCGCTTAACTCCCACCACTGCATCCAGCACCTCCTTGTCCAGATGGCTGTAGTTCTGGTCCACTGCTAATAGAGTTTTTGAGTAAAATGCAATTGGGGCCTTGGTCTCATTTGGCATCAGTGGCTGAGAACAGCCCCAACACCAAATGGGGAGGCATTGCAGGTTAAGATGAAGGGCAGAGTCTCATTATATTGTACAAGAACGGTGTCGGATGACAAGAGTCTTTTAATTGCAGCGAAAGCAGAGGCTTCTCTTAGTCCCCAGGTCTATTTCACCTTCTTGTCTAACAATTGGTGTAGAGTTCAGATACTATTGCCTTCTGTTGCAGAAAAATACTATAAAAGTTTAACAGTCCTTGGAATGTCTGGAGTTCTGTCTGATTCTTTGGTATGGGGGCTTCCTTAATAGTCTTGACTTTGTTATTGGTAGAATATATTCCCAATCCATCAATTAAATATCCCAGAAATTCAACTTGTGGCACAGCTATCTGGCATTTTTCCTTTTTTACTCTAAGTCCTGCATCTTGAAACTGACTTCAGACTATCTTAAGTTGGTGCAGTAATTCTTCTTTGTTCTTTGTGGACATGAGGATCATCAAAGTATGGCACCACCCCTAGAATGCCCTGTAGGAGGCATTCCATTATGCTTTGAAAAAGTCTTAGTGCCACACTTACACCACGTTGCAACAGGTGTCATTTAACTGCCCCTCTATGTGTTACAATGGTTTGTGCTTCTGTGGTGGTGTCATCCACTGGCAGCTGCTGATACATTTGGGCTAGGTCAAGTTTTGCAAAAGTTCTGCCCTTTCCAAAGGAATGCTATAAATGCTATATGATCAGCACGGGATAGGCACTCTGTTGTAATGCTTTATTGATTGTGCATTTATAGTCTGCACAGATGAGCATTGAGCCATCTGGTTTGATTGGTGTGATGATTGGGGTCTCCCATTTAGCGTAGTCAACTGGCTCCAAAACGCCTTGGGCAATTAGTTTGTCTAATTGACTGTCAATTTTGGGCTGGAAAGCAAAAGGAACCCTCCAAAGTTTCATCCTAATAGGGGCGACTTTGGGGTCTAGGTTGAAAGAGATGGGGGTTCCCCTATACTTGCCTAGACTCCCATTGAAAACATCTGTGAACTCCTTGATCAGCTCATTGATGCTGTCATCTTGGACAGTGTGGCAGTGTGGTCACTCCTAACCCCAGGGAATTGAACCATTCCCACCCAAGAAGGCTTGGCAGGTCATTGTTCACTATCGTCCACTGCAATGGTCTTACAAAAGCTTTGAATTTGACCTGGAAGTATCCACTCCTGATTACAGGGATGTGGTTCCCTTGATAGTCCTTTAAAAGCAGTTTTTAAACAGAAGTGTCAAAGTAAGGCTTTGCTTTATGTTTTTCATAGCTGGATTTCTATGGTGATTCTGCATTTGCTAACTGGACTGGTTTTTTCTCTATTTATATTTATTTTTTCTTTTCTGTTCTTTCTGTTCTTTTTTGACTTTGTAATATTTTAGGTTAGAGGCTCCCTTAATCTATACTTTTTAAAAAACATTTATTACATTTTGAATGGGAAAGGAGGGGGAGAGTGAGAGTAAAGAAACTTTGTAACACTGCCAACTAGAGGCTTGAAAATATCTTAGACGAAGTTGAGAAAGTTGAGAAAAAAAGCTCTGAAATTCTTTTTCAAGGACATTGCTAAGTGATAAGATAGAGGGAAGAGCACGGAAGCGTGTTACTGCAGGTGTTCTTCTGGATTTCTATTGACAATTGAAACTTGGCTTTGAAGTTTGGAGAGAGCTATGACAAGAGCCTTGGATAATTAATAAAGTGCAGTGTGTTTTTTTTGTTTTTTTTTAACTTGGGTCACACATACCCCACCAGCTGTACTGTTCATTTTTTTCTTTTCAAAACCTTTATTTTTGTAATATTTTCATCTTTGCTTTGTATTTTAAAGGGAAAGCCTCAAAATTTTCTTTTTTCTTTTCTTTTCTTCTTTGAGATTTTTTTGTTTTTCGATATGCTTCTTTTTTTATTTGGAAATTTTCAATTGGATTAAAGTGTTGAAGAACCTGAAGAATTAATTTATTGTATTTTTTAATTCTTTTTTACTTTTTACTCTTTTTAAACATTTTTTTTATTCTTCTTCTTCCTTTCTACCTAATTACTGATTGGATTAAGGTTAAGAAGAACCTGAAAAAAAATTTTTTTCTCCTTTTCTTTTTATTATTATTGGGTTTTTCTATCTACCATTCTTATTTTTTATTTTAGATTATAATTGGCTATTTCATAATTGGATTTGGGTTTAGAAGAACCTGAATTGCTTAAAATGAGTAGGAAGTTTATAGCTTCTGGCTCTTCAACTTCTACTTCTGCCTCCCCACCATCTGGAGGACAATGTTCAATTCAGGCAATGTTAAAGCAAGATAAAGATCAAGAAAGAGTTGCGGTATCTGCTATCCCACATCAGATGGGCGCCTCATGACAGGGAGCGAAGGAGAGAAAAAACGACAGGAGACGAAG
>BLBF01000019.1:2237772-2275834 GCA_015471245.1 Laticauda colubrina | reverse complement strand
TATTTCCTTGAATGCACATGTGGGAAAAAATATCCATTTGGTTCAATTCCAAACTTGGAGAAAGACACTGGAAACATGGAAGCTGATTGGAAAGATGGTTTATTGATGAAGCAGAATCACATGGGTTTGTGGTTCTGGGAAGCTGACAAAATGGAGTTGGAATTCAGATTGAAGATGGAAGAATGATTGTCTATTCTTCCAAGAAAGCAAGATCTATTGGACACCATGAAGGCATATATGAGGAAATGAAGAAACAAAAACAAGAAAAACTCGAAGAGGAACTCAAAAGACTAGAAGCAGAACTACAAAAGAAACCACAAAGTGGAACTCAAGTGACAAATGGAGATAACTAGACATAAATTGAATATACTCAAGAAAGAAGAATTAGCACAAAAAATAACAAATAAAATGAAAAAGGTAAAAAAATTTAAAAAATGCAAAAAAACCAGGGGGATAACTATCATATAGATTAAAAAAGTGAAAAGAAAGAGATAAACCAGAATGAGGAAGGAAATATGTATCACCAAAGCAAAGAGAAAAAACAATTCAGAAATTTTACAAGAAATTATATGATGATAATGAGCTCTATGAGCTCTCTTTATGGAAGAGAAAGTTAAACATTTAAGCCCATGTCACACTGTACCAATGAATGGAAAGAGAATGTAAAACAGAGAGAAACACTTGCCATCCATTGGTTAACGCGATGTACTCACTGCCTCCGTTTTTCTTCCTCTCTATCCGTCCAGCATCCGTCAACTGAGGTTCCATCCGCTCAAAAAGATTTGAGCTGCTCAAAACTTTTTGAGCGGAAAATGTATCCAACGCGCCCGTTCTGCATCCGCTAGGAATACAGGGAACATCCGTTCTGCATCCGTCATCATCCGTTACGTGTCTGCTACATCCTCTAGGCATCCGCTGCGGATCTGCGCAACTCAAATCCGCTCCAGCGGTAAACGGACACAGGGAGGAAGCGGAACGGATGCGGAATGGACGCGCAGCATTAGTAGCACGGAGGGAGAAAGGATGAAAGCAGATGCAGCTCGCAAAGAAAGCATTTTAAACGGAAAAAACGTTCGCAGAGGGGACCTATCTCAGATATTAAGGATGTCTAGAGGATGCCTAGAGGATGCCTAGAGGATGCAAAGGGACACCTATACTGCCTATAAAAAGGGGGAGGAACTCAACTGGATCTCACTTTCAGTCCAGCAGCCCTGCTGTGCAGAACTCTGCAGCCTCCATCTGGCTCTTGCTCTTCCACAGCAACCAGTCATCTCCACCATGGATCGTAACACAGTCCTTTTGGTAGCCACCATAGTTCTGCAACAGTGCGAAGCCATCTACAGGCTCTTTCAACTGTTCTACGGGAAGAAAAGGAGGCGGCCAAGAAGCGTCTGGATCTGAAGATGGATTGGGAGAAGAGCAGAGTATGGACTGTACAACAAGCTGATGGTGGAGCTGAGGAACGAAGACCCTCGTGCATTCCAAAACTTCATGAGGATGCCTCCAGCCATGTTTGACGAAGTTGTGGAGAGGCTGAGACCCAGGTTGACCAAGAAGAGCACCAACTTCCGGCCCAGCCTGGAACCTGGGCTCAAGGTGGCACTGATTCTGCACCACCTGGCCTCAGGGACCACCTACAGGAGCATGCAGTACGGCTGGAGGGTGCCACACAACACCATCAGCATTGTGGTCAGAGAAGTGGTGCAGGCCATTATCGAAGAATACATGGAGGAGCTCCTCCAGTGCCCCTCCACTGAAGAAGGCTGGAAGAAAGTTGCAGAGCAATGATATCAGAAGTGGAACTTCCCCCACACCGTTGGAGCCATAGATGGCAAGCATGTGGCCTGCAAAGCACCACCCAAGTTGGGGTCCACTTATTTCAACTACAAGGGCTTCTTCAGCATCATCCTCTTCGCCATGGTCGATGCTGACTACAAGTTCATGTACATCGATGCTTCAGGCAACGGCTCATCTTTACATGCCCAGGTATACAACGCCAGTCAGCTCAAGGAGGGGCTGGAATGCAACGTCATCATGGGCTTCCCAGATCCAGACCCTCTGCCCAATGACACGCAAGATGTGCCCTACTTCAAAGTGGGGGATGATGCCTTCTCCCTCAGAACCTACCTCATGAAGCCCTACACCTCCAGATGCCTCACCCGTGAAGAGAGGATCTTCAACTACAGGCTGTCCAGGGCAAGGCGGGTGGTGGAGAACACCTTTGGCATCCTGGCCAACAGGTTCCAGGTACTTCTCACCACCATGCAGCATGACCCAGAGACCGTGAGGAACATCGTGGAAGCTTGCTGCATCCTGCACAATCTCATGCGCACCCACTACCCAGTGTTGCAGAACAGGCTCGTGGGCCTCCAACAAGGCAATGGGGACATGGAGCCTGGGGAATGGAGGCAAGGGCAAAACCTAATAGACACTGAGGATGTGCAAGGCCCCAACAGAACCTCACGTGAAGGGAAGAAGCAGCGCAACCTCCTGAAACACTGGTGCAACTCCCCAGCTGGAGCAGTGGAGTGGCAAGACAGGATGATAGATGATTAATGGATGCTTCCTTCAGCCTGTCTCATCACAATGATGAGATTGGGCCATGTATGTTGGGTGGGCCTACAATGAACAGGGCATTTAATAAAGAGTTGTGTTTATGTTGACATGTGTGGATGATTGATTACATTATTATTGATAATAAAGGGCCATATGTGTGGCAGCTGGGAGGGTGTACCATACAGTCCCACTATGCTTGCACTGGAGGTTTATTTATCCCACTGCTATCTTTACCCATCCCACAGCTATCTTAACCCATCCCACAGGTATCCCTGTCCATCCCACAGCTATTACCCATCCCAAAGTTATCCCTGCCCACCCCACTGCTATCTTAACCCATCCCACAAGCATGCAAAGGCTAAACCATTTCTAAAGGTTTCCCCCAAGACTTTTTTTAGAAAAATAAATAAGGCAAGTGTGTGAAGCAAAGATAATCTTTATTAATAACAAGCTGTAAAAGAAAAATGACCCAAGTCAAGTGTCCAAATAAAGTCTACAGGTAGCCACCCAGTCTCTGGCACTCTTCTCTGTCACTCAGAGGTGTGTCCAGTCTCAGGGGTGAAGGGTCCAGGTACTGTGGAGGTGGCTGCTGCTGGAGTGCTGGTCTGAAGCGCCACTGGGGTGCCTGGCCCCGAGAGGACAACAGGGGACGGTGTGTTCAGGAAGCTCTCAGACAGCTGGCTCAGCCCCGTGATGTTGAGAGCTCCTTCCTCCGTGCCATGGGGTGTCAGCCCGAGTACCAACGACAGATGTACTGAGGCCGGGCTTGGCTGTGGGGTGGAGGAAGGAGCAATGTAGTGGGGCTGTCTGGTCTGCAGCTGTGTGAGGACTGACGTGGGTGGCATCGCTGGCATCGGTGGCATCATTGGCATGGGTGGCATCGGTGGCATCAGTGGCATCCGATGAACCTGTGCCTGGACTGGGAAGGGCTGCTGCCTGTGCTGCTGGACCTCCTGGTAGCCGTAGCCCTGGTAGGTGAGGGCCTGTGGAAAGCCTTGGAATGGGAGGGACATCACCTGGGGTGGAGGAGCAGACCTGGACTGGGTGGGAGCAGGTTCATCTAGATCTGGAGGGTTGTGAAGCAGATCAGTGATCCGGTCCTTCACCACCTGGTACTGGGGTTCCGCCATGTCCGTGAGGGTCTGATTCACATAGGTGAGGAAGGGCTTGCAGTTGGAGGATGAGAAGTCGGTGTGTACCAGCTGAGAGAGGAGATCTATGCTGCTCCTGATGGTGTCTCTTATCTCCAGCAGGACAGTGTGGCTCTGTCCCTCCTGTCTGGCTCTCTGCCTTTCTGTGAAGGTGGAGCTGGGGGTGGATGCGGGTAGGACTGTGGTGGAAGTGCCATCTCCTTTCTCCCATTGCGCCAGGGGGTCCTCCACATGCTCCGCCACAGTTAGATCAGCTGTCGGGGGGTTCTGCATCGTGGCACGCTCCACAGACACCTGCCTGGAGACAGGAGCTGACTCTCAGCCGGAAGAGGACTGGCTCTCAGCAGGCTGCCAGAGAGAGAGGGTTGTGAGAGGGGCTGCTCCTCGGTGGCAGATCTCACCCTCCAGGAAGCTGCACCTGGCCATGACATAGTTCTCTCTGTCCATCAGCTTGATGGTGGCCTGGTCAGATTTCTTGAGGTGCAGCTTCCCGTACCAGGTGTGCATGTGCTTCCACCAGCCGAGGAGCACCTCCGAAGTGTAGCCCAGGCTCTCCACCTTCTCTCTCCAAGCAGCCTGCTTCCTTTTGGTGTCTCGATAGAGCCTGTGTCCCTCCCGCCAAGATACTCATTCTCTCTCAGCCACTCCAGCACCTCATCCTCATGTTCCTCCTCGATGGAGTCTTGCCTCCTCTCCCGTTCTCGCATATGCCTCTTCCTCCCTTTGGCAGGACCACATGGGCCCTCATCAGAGGGGCTTCCAGGTTGTAGGGGCTGCTTCTCCACACCACCACCACCAGCAGCAGCAGCAGCAGCAGCAGCAGCACCAGGATCAGCAGCAGCAGAGTAAGCACCAGCAGCGCCAGCAGCACGAGCAGGACCAGGAGCACGAACAGCACCAGGAGCATGAGCAGGACCAGCACGACGAGGAGCAGCTTCAGCAGAGTAAGCACCAGCAGAAGCACCACCACCAGAAGCACATCAGCAGAGTAAGCACGAGCAGAAGCACCACTGCCATAAGCAGCAGCAGCAGCTCCTCCAGAAGCAGAAGCAGCAGAAGCCCCAGCCCCAGAAGAGTGAGTCCGTGCTACAGAAGCCCCAGCAGAAGCAGAGTGAGGGCCAGGGGGTGGGAGGGTGGCCCTGTCCCTCTTGCCAGGGCTAGCAACAGATGGCTGAGGCTTTCTCTTCTTCCCCATGGTTGTGGGGTTGCTGGCTGGCAGCAAGGCTGGCAGCAAGGCTGGCAGGCAGGCAGGCAGCAAGGCTGGCAGGCAAGGCAGGCAGGCAGGCTGGCAGGCAGGCAGGCAGGCAGCAAGGCTGGCAGGCAGCAAGGCTGGCAGGCAGGCAAGCAGGCAGGCAAGCAGCTGGCAGGGAGGCTGACAGGCAGGCTGGCAGGCAGGAAGCAAGGCTGGCAGGCAGCAAGGCTGGCAGGCATGCAGGCAGGCAAGGCAGGCAGGCTTGCAAGGCAGGCTGGCAAGGCAGTCAATGTGTCTGGCAGCAGGTCTTTCCTCTGAGTGGTGACCTGCTTGGCAGCTGCTTCCCTTTATATCCACAGGGCTGACGCAATGCATCCTCCCTGCACGCGCAGTGAATGCTAGGCATCCGCTAGGCTTCCACTGTGCATCCGCTTCATCTGTTCGGCATCTGCTCTGTATCCGTTCCGCGTCTGCTTTGCTGTAGTCCCCCGGAAGCCTTGCAGATGTGCCATCCGCTCTCATCTGCTTCCATCCGCTAGGCTTCCGTGAAGCATCCGCTTTCCATCTGCCCTGCGTCCTCCCCCCGTCCGTTCCTTTCCGTGTTGTCCGCTCTGGTTATGCAAATTCAGGGCACTTTTGAGAGCGGATAACAATGGATGGAACATTTTTCTCATCTGCTGTGTCCTTTTTACAAACGTTTTGCATCCGTCGGCCAGTGTGACAGGGCCTTTAAGAAAGCAGAACTGCCAAAAATCTCAGAAGAAATAAAACGTATGCTGAATGCAGAGTTAGAAATATCAGAACTAACAGTGGCACTAAAAAAAAAGAAAAACAGTAAAACACTGGGCCCCGATGGATTGTCAGTAGAAGTTGTACAAAGAACTACAAGACTTGTTAGACAAAACACTATTCGCGGTGTTTTATGCAGTATTAAAAGAAGTCAAAACACCATTGTCATGGACTGAGGAAAATATTGTGTTGATCCCAAAAGAAAATATGGACTTAACAATAATTAAAAATTATAGGCCTATAATGCCTTTGAACTCAGATTATAAAATAGTTGTGGCAACAATCGCCAAACAGCTTTCAAAAATACCTGAGTTAATTCATACATGTTGACCAAAATGGCTTTTTCCCAGGAAGACAAATACAGAACAATACAAGACAATCCTGGACATATTGGAGTATTATGAAGTTCATAGCAAGAAGCAAGTAGTGCTGCTATTATAAATGCACAAAAGGGCCTTTGATAATGTAACTTGAGATTTCATGTTAAGACAGTTAAGATATTTGGACTTTGGAAACAATTTCATAAATATATTTAGGGCTATATATTGCAAAAAAGAGGCTAGAATCATACTTAATGGAGAAGCAACATAATGCTTTCAAATTAAAAAAGGCACTAGACAAGGATTCTTATTGTCACTGCTATTGTTTATATTAATTATAGAATGATCCAAAAAGACAATCAAATCAAAGGCCTAAGCATTAAGATAGAAACTTTTAAACTGCAAGCATTTGCAGATGATCTTGGTTTTCTTTTAAGGAGCCACTACAATCAGGCACAAGACTTATGGAAGTACTAAAAGAGAATGGGGAAGTAGCTGGCTTAAAAATCAACAAAGTCCAAACCAAAATGTTAGTCAAAAATATGACAAATGTACAAAAAAAAAAAGATTTGATTGAGAAAATAAATATCCAAATAGTGAAGAAAGTGAAATACTTGGGAATACAACTACCAGAAAGGTGCACTACAATTAAGGAGGATAATTTTATTTGAATAATCAAATAAAGATAGAGTTAGAGAGATGGAAAAACCTGTCACTCTCCATTATGGGGAGAATCGCAACAATAAAAATTAATATCTTACTGAAATTACTATTTCTTTTCCAAAACATACCCATAAAATTAGAGAAACAATACTTTGAAATTATTTGCCAGGGAAGGAAACCGAGAATTAAACTGAAATTATTACAAGAAGCCAAAGAAAGAGGGGTTTTTGGCTTGCCTGACTGGGAGCTCTATTACCAAGCGACTACACTTACTTGGGTGCGAGAATGGATACATTTCAAAAATAGGTTATTAACATTGGAAGGCCATGATTTACAATTAGGCTGGCACACATTCATAGAAACACCAGTATGGTTCTCAATGTGTTAATGCACCCAAATTTTATTAATTTGGGGAAATGTACTACATACAAAGATATAGTAAATGAGAATGGCGAACTAAAATCCAGACAAGAATTAAGAGAAGGGATACAATTGGCATGGTAGGCATACCTACAAATCCAATCAAGTTATAAGAAAAATAAAAAGGGTATACAGAGAGAATTGTCAATATTAGATAGAATCCTATTAGGAACAGAGGATAAAGCAATTAAGAAAATTTATGAATATTTATTGAAATATAAAATAGAGGAGGAACAAGTGAAAGAAGTCATGGGCAAAAAACTTTGGTTACAGTATTTAATTAGATAAATGGTAAAAGTTATGGGAAAGGAATAGGAAACTACCCTTGGCCACTTCTTATAAAGAAAACCTATACAAAATTAGACAGATGGCATCTCCCACCAACAAGATTGGCAAAAATGAGTAAAAATATATCACCACAATGTTGGAAATGTAAGACAGTGTTAGGGACATATTATAGGTGGTGGTCAAGCACCAAAGCAAAAGAATTTTGGCAGCAGATTAAGATATGGTTGAAGAAATGCTTGGCCAAAAAATAGAGTTCTGACCAGAATTGTTCCTACTGGGAATTACTGAACAAAAATATAGCAAAGGAATGATATATCTAATATTGCATGTTATAACTGCAGTAAGATTGGTTTATGCCCAAAAGTGGTAGATATCCCCGAGCAAAGTGAAATAATAAAAAAAGTGGTCTGTACAGAGATAGACAGGTGAACATTGGAAATTAAGGATAAGGATGAAACAGAATATTATGAAGTCTGGAACAAACTGTATCAGTGGCTAGATTTAAAAAAAGGAAATCAGAACAAAGGGGGGAAATGTGACGTTGTATAAGAAGGAAGGCAAATGAACTTTAAGCTAAAGACAATGTAATATAGCAGATATAATGACTATGTAAAAAGAATGTGTTAGGAAATTAGGGTTGTAAATAGGAAATTATATACCGTGTTTCTCACATTATAAGGCCGGGCCTTATATTTTTTTGACCCCTGAAAAAACAGCTAGGCCGTCTTTTCAGGGGTGACTTAATTCCCCCCCCCCCTTGCATCCTTGGGTGGGCGGGCAGCAACATCTTGGGGTTCGGGAGACCTTTTCCTTCTCCCTTGCTGCCGTGGCATTAGAAGAACACTGCGGCTTTTGGCACAGCCATTTGCAGCCAGTCAGGACTCCTCCCTGCAACAGGAGCCCTGAGGGGACACTTGGCTTCATGCACTCCCATCGCCACATTCCGAGGGAAGGCACTCGCCCAAGAAGATCTCTCCCTCTCTCTCTTTCTCTCTCTCCCCACAAGGTCTGCACTGTGGCTGAGAAGGAGGAGGCTGCAGCCAGTTCCTTCTGCTTGCTGAGAGGTGAGGAAGTGGCAGCTTTGCACAGCAAGCGAAGCGCTGCTCACTCAGGTGAGATTTGGGAACGAGGGGCAGGAGGAGGCATGCACGCACCCGCGGCTCGCTTTCCTGGCTCTGCCCAGCCCGCATGGCTCTGGCGTGGCCCTGGCGGGATGAGCAGAGGGTCCGACAGGGAGAGCTCTGCCGCCGGGAAGGAGGGCCCACCTCCTCCTGCCCCTCGTTCCCAAATCTCGCCCAGGCGAACAGTGCTTTGCTTGCTGTGCAAAGCCGCAAATTATCAATGGAAATCAAATTTATCAACCCATGGAGGTCTGGATTTGGAGTTACACTCAAAATTAAAGTGGAAAAAAACACTACAGGCTCATCCAAAGTTGATGTAATGTCCTTAAAACAAGTCAAAATGAGGCTCAGTAGTGTGTGTGGCCTCCACATGCCTGTATGACCTCCCTACAATGCCTGGGCATGCTCCTGATGAGGTGGCGGATGGTCTCCTGAGGGATCTCCTCCCACACCTGGACTAAAGCATCCTCCAACTCCTGGACAGTCTGTGGTGCAACGAGGCGTTGGTGGATGGAGCGAGACATGATGTCCCAGCTGTGCTCAATTGGATTCTGGTCTGGGGAATGGGTGGGCCAGTCCATCGCATCAATGCCCTCATCTTGCAGGAACTGCTGACACACTCCAGCCACATGAGGTCTAGCATTGTCTTGCATTAGGAGGAACCCAGAGCCAACTGCACCAGCATAGGTCTCACAAGGAGTCTGAGGATCTCATCTTGGTACCTAATGGCAGTCAGGCTGCCTCTGGCGAGCACATGGAGGGCAGTGCAGCCCCCTAAAGAAATGCCACTCCACACCATTACTGACCCACTACCAAACTGGTCATGTTGGAGGATGTTGCAGGTAGCAGAATGTTCTCCATGGTGTCTCCAGACCCTGTCACCTCTGTCACATGTGCTCAGTGTGAACCTGCTTTCATCTGTGAAGATGAAAGGGTGCCAGTGGTGAATTTGCCAATCTTGGTGTTCTCTGGCAAATGCCAAATGTCCTGCACAGTGTTGGGCTGTAAGCACAACCCCCACCTGTGGATGTCGGGACCTCATACCACCCTCATGGAGTCTGTTTCTGACCATTTGAGCAGCCACATGCACATTTGTGGCCCGCTGGAGTTCATTTTGCAGGGCTCTGGCAGTGTTCCTCCTGTCCCTCCTTGCACAAAGGTGGGGGTAGTGGTCCTGATGCGGGGTTGTTGCCGTCCTACGGCCTCCTCCACATCTCCTGATGTACTGGCCTGTCTCTTGGTAGTGCCGCCATGCTCTGGACACTTCACTGACAGACACAGCAAACCTTCTTGCCACAGCTCGCATTGATGTGCTATCCTGGATGAGCTGCACTACCTGAGCCACTTGTGTGGATTGTAGACTCCATCTCATGCTACTACTAGAGTGAAAATACCTCCAGCATTCAAAAGTGACCAAATCATCAGCCAGAAAGCAAAGGAACTGAGATGTGAAATTGATTGTCAATCAGTTGAATATTGCTTCCTAAATGGACAGTTTGATTTCACAGAAGTGTGATTGACTTGGAGTTACATTGTGTTGTTTACGTGTTTCCTTTATTTTTTTTGAGCAGTGTATTTTTTTTTTAAATAAAAACATAAAACATAAACCAACTTCACTTACATAGTGTGTTGGTTGGTACAAATCACTTATGCACAATCTCTGCAGTCTTTCCTTTCCAATTTGCATTAGTCATTATATCACGCTAAGCAACTGGCCACTAAGCGATCACCTGGTCATTAAGTGAGGACCACTTAAATTTGAGTTGCTAGCCACGTGGCCATGCCCACCCAGTCACATGACCACATAGCCATGCCCACCCCAGTCACATGATCACATAAGCCATGCCAAATCAGCAAGCCATTCCCACCCCAGTCACATGACCACCAAGCCACACCCATAAATTAGGCCACGCCACAGAACTAGTTGTTAAGAAATTTGAATCCCACCCCTGCCCAGACATCCCCTGTACATCTTAATTTGGGGAAACAAATTCAGAAAAAGCAACCTCCAAATAAGAGAGATTGAGGTTAAGAATTCTTAAATATTTATTTGGAGAAACTTTTAGAATGTTATAGCATCTCAGCTAACCTATCAGGTTAGCTAAAATGTTTAAAAATGTCTAGCAAATGTTGGAAATGTAATCAAAAGATGGGCACATTTTATCATTTGTGATGTGCTTGTACTAAAATAAAAAAAAAATTGGGGCAAATTTTTTGACTAGAAAAGATGATAGGGAATCATGTAGATTTTAAATCTGAACTGTTTTCATTAGTTATAATATCAGAAAAATTAGATAAGAAAAGTATATTATTACTTTTCTTATATATTTAGATGTAATAGCAGCAAGGATTATATTTGCACTATTGGAAAAAATGAAGACATACTGCAAGAAGAAGAGATAATTAAGATGATATTAGACTGTGCAGAAATGGATAAATTGACATTGAAAATTAAGCAGGAAGAAGACATAGAATACTTTCAAACATGGAATCTATGTTACCAGTGGTTGGAAAAAAGGAGTGAAAATTAAGAATATAATCAGAATTGTTAAGCAAATTAAATAACCAGAAAATATGTTGTTTATTAAGCACTAAGAAATATATATAATAAAAAATGTATAATTTGTATAATAAAAAATGAATACAATTTGAAAAAAAGAGAGACTTATAGCATTCATCATTTTGTCATCCATAGTGAGAATAAAGCAACTATTATAGAGATTTAATGGAACAATGATAAATAAATTCTGGAGGTATTTTATGGCAGCATCTGGGCTCTTCCTAATACCATATATTTGTCTAACTAAAGAGAGGTGTGGATAAAATTTTAAAAAATAAAAGATGCCTTGCAATATCTTAGGCTGGGAGATTACTGGGTGGTATCTAGAATAAAGGTTAAAGTTAAAGTTAAGCCCCTGTCACACAGCACCAACAGATGGAAAGAGGATGTAAAATGGAGAGAAACACTTGCCATCCATTGGTTAACGTGACCCATCCGTTCTGTACTCACTGCGTCCGTTTTTCATCCTCTCTATCCATCCAGCATCCATCGACTAAGATTCCATCCGCTCAAAAAGTTTTGAGCTGCTCAAAACTTTTTGAGCAGAAAATGTATCC
This sequence comes from Laticauda colubrina, assembly GCA_015471245.1. Lineage (NCBI taxonomy): Eukaryota > Metazoa > Chordata > Lepidosauria > Squamata > Elapidae > Laticauda > Laticauda colubrina. Next base: position 2,264,217 of record BLBF01000019.1, on the reverse strand, counting down.
AACGCATCCTTTCTGCATCCGCAACGCATATGGGGAACATCCATTCTACATCTGTCGTCATCCGTTACGCATCTGCTATATCCGCTAGGCATCCGCTGTGCATCCACACAACTCGCATCTGCTCCAGTGGAAAACGGACACAGGGAAGAAGTGAAACGGACGCAGAATGGACACAAAGTGTGAGTAGCACGGACAGAGAAAGGAAGAAAGCGGATGCAGCTCGCATACAAAGCATTAAAACAGAAAAAACGTTCGCAGAGGGGACGTATCTCGGATATTTAGGATGTCTGCAGGATGCCTAGAGGATGCAAAAGGACACTTAGCAGAAAACCTATATTTCCTATAAAAAGGGGGAGGAACTCACCTGAATCTCACTTTCAGTCCAGTAGCCCTGTTATGCAGACCTCTTCAGCCTTCATCTGGCTCTTGCTCTTCCACAGCATCCAGTCATCTCCACCATGGATCATCACACACTCCTTTTGGTAGCCACCATCGTTCTACAACAGTGCGAAGCCATCTACAGGCTCTTTCACCTGTTCTACGCGAAGAAAAGAAGGTGGCCAAGAAGTATCTGGGTCTGAAGATGGATCGCGAGAAGAGCTGAGTACGGACTGTATAACAAGTGATGGTGGAGCTGAGGAACGAAGACCCTCGTGCATTCCAGAACTTCATGAGGATGCCTCCAGCCATGTTTGATGAAGTTGTGGAGAGGCTGAGACCCAGGTTGATCAAGGCAAACACCAACATCCGGCCCAGCCTGGAACCTGGGCTCAAGGTGGCACTGACTCTGCACCACCTGGCCTCAGGGACCATCTACAGGAGCATGCAGTACGGCTGCAGGGTGCCACACAACACCATCAGCAGTGTGGTCAGAGAAGTGGTGCAGGCCATCATCGAAGAATACCTGGAGGAGCTTCTCCAGTGTCCCTCCATTGAACAAGGCTGGAAGAAAGTTGCAGAGCAGTGGTATCAGAAGTGGAACTTCCCCCACACCGTTGGAGCCATAGATGGCAAGCACGTGGCCTGCAAAGCTCCAGCCAAGTCAGGGTCCACTTATCACAACTACAAGGGCTTCTTCAGCATCATCCTCTTCGCCATGGTCGATGCTGACTACAAGTTCATGTACATCGATGCTTCAGGCAACGGCTCATGTTCAGATGCCCAGGTATACAATGCCAGTCACCTCAAGGAAGGGCTGGAACGCAACCTCATCATGGGCTTCCCAGATCCAGACCCCCTGCCCAACGACACACAAGATATACCCTACTTCATCATGGGGGATGACGCCTTCTACCTTAGAACCTACCTCATGAAGCCCTACACTTCCAGATTCCTCACCCATGAAGAGAGGATCTTCAACTACAGGCTGTCCAGGGCAAGGAAGGTGGTGCAAGGCCTCAACAGAGCTTCACATGAAGGGAAGAAGCAGCGCAACCTCCTGAAACACTGTTGCAACTCCACAGCTGGAGCAGTGGAGTGGCAAGACAGGATGGTTGATGCTTAATGGATGCTTCCTTCAGCCTGTCTCATCATACAGATGAGATTGGGCCATGTATATTTAGTGGGTCTACAATGAACAGGGCATTTAATAAAGAGTTGTGTTTATGTTGAAATGTGTGAATCAATGATTACATTGTTATTGATAATGAAGGGCCAAAGGTGTGGCACCTGGTAGGATGGACCATACGGTCCCACAATGCTTGCACTGGAGGTTTATCTATCCCACAGCTATTACCCATCCCACAGGTATCCCTGCCCATCCCACAGCTATTACCCATTCCAAAGGTTTCCCTGCCCATCCCACTGCTATCCTTACCCATCCCACAAGCATGCAAAGGCTTAAACCATTTCTAAAAGTTTCCACCAAGACTTTATTTACTAAAATAAATGAAGCAAGTGTGTGAAGCAAAGATAATATTTATTAATAACAAGCTGTAAAAGAAAAATGACCCAAGTGTCTAAAGCAAAGATAAAGTCAACAGGTAGCCACCCAGTCTCTGGCACTCTTCTTGGTCACTCTGAGGCATGCCCAGTCTCAGGGGTGAAGGTCTAGGTGCTGTGGAGGTGGGTGCTGCTGGAGTGCTGGTCTGAGGCATCATTGGGGTGCCTGGCCCCGAGAGGACAAGAGGGGACGGTGTGTGGAGGAAGCTCTCAGAGAGCTGGCTCAGTCCTGTGATGTTGAGTGCCCCTTCCTCCAGGACATGGGGTGTCAGCCCCAATACCGATGATAGATGTTCCGCCATAGATACTCATTCTCCCTCAGCCATTCCAGCACCTCATCCTCATGTTCTTCTTCAATGGAGTATTGCCTCCTCTCCCGTTCACGCGTATGCCTCTTCCTCCCTCTGGCAGGGCCATCTGGGCCCTCATCAGAGGGGCTTCGAGGTTGTAGGGGCTGCTCCTTCACACCAACACCAGCAGCAGCAGCAGCAACAACAGTAGAAGCAAAAGCAGGACCAGCAGGACCAGCAGCACCACCAGCAGCAGCAGCACGAGCAGCGCCAGCAGGATTAGCAGGATCAGGATCAGCAGCAGAGTAAGCACCAGCAGCACCAGCAGGACCAGGAGGATCAGCAGGACCAGGAGCAGTGCCAGCAGAGTAAGCACCAGCAGAAGCACCAGCACCAGGAGCAGTGCCAGCAGAGTAAGCCCCAGCAGAAGCCCCAGCACCAGGAGCAGCACCTGCAGAAGCACCAGCACCAGCAGAGTAAGCACCAGCAGAAGCACCAGCACCAGGAGCAGCACCAGCAGAAGCTCCAGCACCAGAAGAGTCAGCCCCAGCAGCAGAAACCCCAGCAGAAGCAGAGTCAGGGCCAGGGGGTGGGAGGGTGTCCCTGTCCCTCTTACCAGGGCTGGCAGCAGATGGCAGAGGCTTTTTCTTTTTCCCCATGGTTGCTGGCTTGCTGGCTGGCTGGAGCTGTGTCTGGCAGCAGGTCTTTCCTCTGAATGGTGACCTGCTTGCGAGCTGCTTCCCTTTATATCCGCGGGGCTGATGCAATGCATCCTCCCCGCATGCGCAGTGAACGCTTTGCATCTGCTAGGCATCCACTAGGCTTCTGCTCTGCATCTGCTTCATCCGCTCTGCATCCGCTCTTTCCGCTACACGTCCGCTTTGCTGTGCTCCCCCCCGGAAGCCCTGCGGATGTGCCATCCGCTTCCATCCAATAGGCTTCCGTGGAGCATCCGCTTTCCATCCTGGCTATGTCCTCCCCCTGTCCATTCCTTTCCGTTGTTGTCCGCTCTGGTTATGCAAATTCGGGGCACTTTTGAGAGCGGATAACAACGGATGGAACATTTTCTCGTCCGCTGTGTCCTTTTTACAAACATTTTGCATCCATCGGCCAATGTGACAGGCCCTTTAGAATGAAAGTTAAAGTTAAAGAATGAAGTTTTTAGATAAAAATGAGGAGGAAGAATGACATGTAGATTAAAATATTATGTAGATGACCCTGTAAAGGAGGTATTTTACTCTGAGGAACTCTGAAAGTTCCTGCTGATCAACAATGTGTATACAAAATTGAAAAAAATGGTCTGAAAGAGAAGGTGGGTAAAACTAAAGAGATTCTATCAATTGGGTTGGCTCACATGGCTGGCCAGAGAAGTTCAACAGTTAGTTGCCATTCTTATAGGGGGAGGGGTATTTAAGGAATGTAGAATGTTTTCCTCTAATGTTCCAGACATAACAATAAAGTTTCTGAGAACCAAGGCCAAATCACCTGCATGGTTGACTAAAATGTGACCTGTGACAGAAGGGAGTAAACAGTATCTATTCTATAATTGTACCAAAAATGCAGGACTTATTCAATTTTGGTTTCACATCTGATTGTTTCGATATGTTGTATCCAAAAACCAAATTTTTGAGGAAGCCAAGGCTCAGAGTCTTGAATTTGTTGGAAGCATTGCTTGGAACTATGACATCCACAATATTATCACAACCATCAATATTTCCCATAGGCTACCACTAGGAAAACCTCCCTGGATTTCCAAAGGCTTTGCTATATGCAAGTAGGGGTTGTCTACCAATGAGAGGTGGTGAACTAACATTAAACGAAAGGACTTCCTTTTTCACTATCCCTCTACTGTAGCTTGGAAACTTTCCTAATCAGGTTATTAGCAACCACAGCACAGCCTATGTAATGAATGTAATGAGAATGTACAGAACAATTAGCTTGATTACTAAGAGACATAATTTTCCCCAAACCTATCCCTACCACCCACCCACTTAAGTCTAGGTCTGTAGCTGTAGAATAAAAGTATGGACAATTTGAACAATATCCTGCCTATTTCATTTTAACAGCAAATTCAAGAGCCAGGGTTGCTGAATGAATTGGTTCCAGCTCCACAATGACTGCTTTTTCTTCCCCTGTTAGGGGTTTCTTGACTGCACACTGTCACTTGGAAGGCCAGAAATATGGGAAAGTGAAAAGAAAAATTGACAGCTGAAAGTGGCTTTGAACTTTGAAAGGAGTTAAATTCAAGGAGGATGCCAGAAGAAAATATCTGTTTAAATTGGATAAATATATGAATTTGATACTAAATACACATATTTAAAAACTGAACTTGAATGTGTCAGGAAAAATCCCAGTAATTGACAATTGGATTTATTGGATTTTTGAAACTTAAAAGCCCTAAACAGAGAAAAGAAACTGGGAAAAAAAGAATGGAACAGAGAGCACCACCTAATAGTAAAGGAAAAATGTTAGTGACCCTTTAGTGCCTGGCTCTTTCAAAAGTGGAACTTGATACAAAATAAGAGGAACTTTGTCACAACAAAATAGAAACCCTGAAAAGTGAAAATACACAATTTTAAGAAAGAAAGAAAGATAAAAGAAAGAAGAGTAAAAAAACTACCTTGGGATTGTTTGTTGATTTTGGCACAACTCTAATTTGTGGATATTGGATTATTTGATCATTTTGGAGAAAACTCAAAGAAGAATTAACAGAAACTAATAGTTAGAAATAAATATTGAAGACGATGGTTGAATTAAAGAACTGGACAATTAGTTTGAATTTAAATATTAAAGAAAGGAACCAAGAAAACCTAAAAGAAGTGTATAAAAATGGCAGAACTTTTTTTGGAAATAAAAATGGAACTCAGAAACATAAAGGAAATATTACATGAAAGAAATGCATTATGTTGTATTGCCTTACAACTAATAGAAATGGCAATTTTGGAGAACAAAGAACAACAAGGAGTGCCAGAAGGGGAGGAGCTGATTAAAGAAGAGACCAACTCTAATGAACAAATGGAACAACGAACACCAAAGCGAAAGGAAAAAAGAATGAAAATTAAAACATGGAGGTTTGAGGAGTTAATTAAAGAGGGAAATGTTTGGAAAGCCAAACAAAGAAAAAAGACACAGCAGAAAAGGGAATTGCAGAAGAAAGCTTTAAAGAGGGAGGGGAATAAAAACAAGTAAGAAATGGAAGGAAGAATTAAGAAAAAAAAGGGCCAATAAGAGAAAGGATCAGAAAAGAAGGAGATATGAAAATCGAACAAGAATGAAAAGAAATTGTTTAGTTAGGAGACTTAGAGATAATGGGTAGATTAGAATAAGGAAGGGGATTCTGCAAGGTAATGTGCTGTAATATAAATGCAGTACTTAATTGAAGTAATAGTAATTTTTTGTGTATAAAAATACACAGTGGAACTGATGTTTTTTGTTGTTGGATTGTTATGGTTAAATTACACATAGATATAATTGTTATAAATGTAAAATTGGGAAATATGATAAATATACTAAATGAGTTTAATAAAATTAAGAATATAGTTAAAATGAACTATGAGGATTGTTATAAAAAGTCTAACATCAGTTTTTTTGATTAATTGAATAAATTAATGTATTTGCAATAATAAATGTAATAGAAAGTAATTAAGGGGGGAAATACCATGTAGAATATAGCTTAAAATGTATATGTGTTATATAGTAATTAGGAGATGGTGAACCATGCTGTTCACCAAAAGAGATGTTCTTGAAATATTAAAAAAAAAATTATAAACTAAAGAAAATGAAAGTAGGGGAAACTGAAGCCAAGGGAGGAACTGAAGCCTTAATTGGATGATGGAATGCAAAGTGGCATTCAAAAAAATTAAACAACTATTCTCAGCAGAATCAGTCCTGAAACACCCAGATCCAGAGCAACCATTTGTCACCCAAGCTGACACTAGCGATGTAACAGTAGGAGTGGTCCTATTCCAAAAGAATGAACCAAGTTGCAACCATGTGCTTATACTTCCAGGAAATTGACAGAAACTGAGCAAAGATGGGCCATATAGGAGAAAGAGGCATACCCTGTGTGATGGGCATTCCCTCACATGGAGACACCTCCTAGAAGGGAACAAAATTCCTTTCGAAATCTGAACTGATCATAAAATCTAGAAGCCCTGAAAACTCCATGGAAACTCTCCTCCAAACAGGTACATTGGGTGCAATATTTTAAACATCTTGATTTTACTCTCAAATATCTCCCAAGGAAAAAAATTCTTGGCAGATGCCCTCTCCAGGAAACCACAATACAACAGGAAAAAGATTGGAATTGTAAAACCCATGATCCAACCAACCCAAGGGAAGAAAGAACCACTTGCTGACAATGCAACAACTTCCAAATTTATAGAGGCATTACTTAAGGATGATTGGCTCCAGGCTAACAAAAACATTTGCTTACTCAAAGATGATCTAGCCTGAGTAGAAAACAAACTTTACATCCCTACCAGTCTGAGACTGGACTTCATTAAATGATGCCACAACTCCAAAATAGCTGGACACTTTGGATTTGTAAAAACCCTGCAACTCATCAAAAGACATTCCTGGTTGCTATCTCTCAGAAAAGACATGGAAAGATATGTTGCTAGTGCTCTATTTGCATGGTTGCAAAAAGAAGACAAGGGAAATCCCCTGGACTTCTACAAACAGTAGCAGAACCTTCAGCATCCTGGAGACAGATCTTTAAAGTGGAGATCCCAGAAAGTACAGGAAACACGGTTATTAAGGTTATAACAGACCTTTTTCCAAAACAGGTTCATTTTATACCCTGTCAAATGATCCCAAAAGCCAAGGCATGTTTTTAATACACATTTATCGCCTCCATGGAGCTCCCCAATGATGGAGTCCAATAACCAGTCATTTCCAGTGTGCCAAGATGTCTGACTGCCTGGGCAGCATTTATTGCTTTTATACAGTTTTTACAAGCAGAAAAAGGTAATATAGAAACAGAATCTGGATTGGTGAATTCCCTCACCAATCCTTAAGAATATACAAGTAATATACAAGTAAGGAAGTGGTGATGTTAGTAAGGTGAGATCATGTACAAGCCAAAGACAACTCTGCTAAGTGAGATCATATGTAGGTATTTGAGACCCATATAAGTGTTGAGGCACAGCAGTGTGCTGCTTGCACTCTCTATAGGATCTACATCTCTACTACACCCCCAACGGATTATCTCAGACATTCATTTCTTTTCATGGGCATTTTTAAACCTATTAGGCTCCATTCAGGGGTTGAGCTCATCAAATCACCCCAAGACCAATGACAGGATAGAGAAAGTCAATGGTATATTAGAATGGTGTATTTAAGGTGCTTTATTAATTACCAACAGGACAATTGGACTGACCTTCTACCTTTTGCAGAGGTAGCATACAATAACTCTCTACACAGTAGCACTGGTTTCACCCCATTCCAGGTAGCCACAGGACAAGAATTCAACCCCATGAATGTAAGTCACCTAACAGCTATTTGGGTTAGACAATATATAAACCAGGATAGACATTTTAATACTGTCTCTTTAAGAAAATGCAAAAGTGTAATTGGGTGTGGTTTCTGAAACAGCCATAAGATGGAGTCAGAAACCTGGGTTGTCTTAGTCTCAGAAGAAGTCTTCGTGAGTTTCTGTTTCTTTCTGTTGGAGAGTATTGCCATTCCTCCTAATTGACTGCTATTTTTGGATTTGATGTAAGTCTGAAACTGAACTGTTTTGACACTGGACTTTGTTATTGGATTATCTCTGGACTGAAACTGACTGACTTACCTGTGAATGACTTTGGACTGCTTATCTTCAACTTTGCTTAAACGTTTCTGAAAGTAAAAAGACAGATGTTTACTGTTTAATTGTGGATTATTCTACTGGTAAAGATGGCACAAGTCACTTTAATGTTTATCACTGATAACCTGGTTGGATGGAACAAACTATGTTTCCTGGTCTATGAAGTGCAGTCTACTTCTGTGTAGAGAAGGGTTATAGACAGTAGTTCAAGACCCACTGGTTGTAAATGCTTGGGATCCAGCAAATGAGGATGATGCCAAGAAGTTTGCTGACTTTAAACAGAACAATGAATGAGCTCTTTGTATAATTGGACTAACACTGAGTGACCAGCAGCTAGTCCATATTTGTGAAGAAGAGTCTGCTGCTAAGTGTTGGGAGAATTTGAAGAGAATTTATATTCGTGACAATGTAGGTGCACACATAAATCTTACATGTAAACTGTTCAGAGCATGTTTCTGAAAGGTGGGTATATGCTAGCTCATTTAAAATTCATGAAAAGAACTTTTCAGGAACTACATGAAAAAGAACTGATATTTTCAGAGCTGCATCAAGTTTAAGGCCCTGTCATACTGGCCAACGGATGCAAAACGTTTGTAAAAAGGACACAGTGGATGAGAAAAATGTTCTAACTGTTGTTATCCGCTCTCAAAAGGGGCAAAAATTTGCATAACCAGTGTGGATAACACGGAAAGGAATGGACGAGGGGAGGACGCAGGGCGGATGGAAAGCGGATGCTCCATGGAAGCCTAGCGGATGGAAGCAGATGGGAGCGGATGACACATCCGCAAGGCTTCCAGGGGGCCGCAGCAAAGTGGATGCGGAACGGAAAGAGCGGATGCAGAGCGGACGCCGAGCGGATGAAGTGGATGCAGAGTGGAAGTCGAGCGGATGAAGCGGATGCACAGCGGAAGCCTAGCGGATACCTAGCGGAAGCCTAGCGGATGCCTAGCGGAAGCCTAGCGGATGCCTAGCGTTCACTGTGCATGCAGGGAGGATGCATTGCATCAGCCCCGCGGATATAAAGGGAGGCAACTCCCAAGCAGGTCACCATTCAGAGGAAAGACCTGCTTCCAGACACATCGACTGCCTTGCCAGCCTGCCCTGCCTGCATGCCTGCCTGCCAGCCTTGCTGCCTGCCTTCCTGCCAGCCTTGCTGTCTATCTGCCTGCCAGCCTTGCTGCCAGCCTTGCTGCCAGCCTGCCTTCCAGCCTCCCTGCCAGCCTTGCTATCTGCCTGCCTGCCAGCCTTGCTATCTGCCTGCCTGCCAGCCTTGCTGCCAGCCTGCCTGCCAGCCTGTCTTCTAGCCTCCCTGCCAGCCTTGCTGCCTGCCTGCCTGCCTGCCAGCCTTGCTGCCAGCCAGCAAATCCACAACCATGGGGAAGAAGAGAAAGCCTCAGCCATCCGCTGCCAGCCCTGGCAAGAGGGACAGGGCCACCCTCCCACCCCCTGGCCCTCACTCTGCTTCTGCTTGGGCTTCTGCAGCACGGGCTCGCTCTTCTGGGGCTGGGGCTTCTGCTGCTTCTGCTTCTGGAGGAGCTGATGATGATGCTTATGGCGGTGGTGCTTCTGCTCGTGCTTACTCTGCTGATGCTGCTTCTGCTCGTGCTTACTCTGCTGATGCTGCTTCTGGCAGTGGTGCTTCTGCTGATGCTGCTTCTGAAGGAGCTGATGATGATGCTTCTGGCGGTGGTGCTTCTGCTGGTGCTTACTCTGCTGTAGCTGCTCCTCGTCCTGCTGGTCCTGCTCATCCTCCTGGTCCTGCTGGTCCTGCTCGTGCTCCTGGTCTTGCTCATGCTCCTGGTGCTGCTGGCGCTGCTGGTGCTCACTCTGCTGCTGCTGATCCTGGTCCTGCTGGTGCTGCTGCTGCTGCTGATTATGATGATGATGATGATCCTGCTGGTGCTGCTGCTGCTGGTGGTGTGGAGGAGCAGCCCCTACAACCTGGAAGCCCCTCTGATGAGGGTCCATGTGGTCCTGCCAAAGGGAGGAAGAGGCAGACGCGAGAATGGGAGAGGAGGCAATACAACATCGAGGAGGAACATGAGGATGAGGTGCTGGAGTGGCTGAGAGAGAATGATTATCTATGGCGGAAGGGACACAGGCTCTACAGGGAAGGAGAGGAAGCAGGCTGCTTGGAGAGAGAAGGCGGAGAGCCTGGGCTACACTTCGGAGGTGCTCCTCGGCTGGTGGAAGCACATGCACACCTGGTATGGGAAGCTGCACCTCAAGAAATCTGGCCAGGCCGCGGTCAAGCTGACAGACAGAGAGACCTATGTCATGGCCAAGTGCAGCTTCCAGGAGGGTGAGATCCACCACCGAGGAGCAGCCCCTCTCACAACCCTCTCTCTCAGGCAGCCTGCTGAGAGCCAGTCCTCTTCCGGCCGAGAGTCAGCTCCTGTCTCCAGGCAGGTGTCTGTGGAGCGTGCCACGATGCAGAACCCCCCGACAGCTGTTCTAACCATGGCGGAGTGCGTGGAGGACTCCCTGGTGCAGTGGGAGAAAGGAGACAGCACTTCCACCAAGTCCTACCTGCATCCACCCCCAGCTCCACCTCCACAGAAAGGAAGAGTGCCAGACAGGAGGGGCATAGCCACACTGTCCTACTGGAGATAAGAGACACCATCAGGAGCAGCATAGATATCCTCTCTCAGCTGGTCCACACCAACTCCTCATCCTCCAATCGCAAGCCCTTCCTCACCTATGTCAACCAGACCCTCACGGACATGGCGGAACCCCAGTACCAGGTGGTGAAGGACCGGATCACCGATCTGCTTCACAAGCCTCCAGATCCAGATGAACCTGTTCCCACCCAGTCCAGGTCTGTTCCTCCACCCCAGGTGATGTCCCTCCCATTCCAAGGCTTTCCACAGGCCCTCACCTACCAGGGCTACGGCTACCAGGAGGTCCAGCAGCACAGGCAGCAGCCCTTCCCAGTCCAGGCACAGACTCATCAGACGCCACTGTTGCCACCAGTTCCACTGATGCCACCGATGCCACCCATGCCACTGATGCCACCGATGCCACCCACACCACTGCTGCCACCGATGCCACCAATGCCACTCACATCACCAATGCCACCCACGCCAGTCCTCACACAGCTGCAGACCAGACAGCCCCACTACACTGCTCCTTCCTCCACCCCACAGCCAAGCCCGGCCTCAGTACATCTGTTGTCGGTACTGGGGCTGACACCCCATGGCATGGAGGAAGGAGCTCTCAACATCACGGGGCTGAGCCAGCTGTCTGAGAGCTTTCTCAACACACCGTCACCTGTTGTCCTCTCGGGGCCAGGCACCCCAATGATGCCTCAGACCAGCACTCCAGCAGCACCCACCTCCACAGCACCTGGACCCTTCACCCCTGAGACTGGGCACACCTCTGAGTGACAGAGAAGAGTGCCAGAGACTGGGTGACTACCTGTAGACTTTATTTGGACACTTGACTTGGGTCATTTTTCTTTTACAGCTTGTTATTAATAAAGATTATCTTTGCTTCACACACTTGGTTCATTTATTTTTGTAAATAAAGTCTTGGTGGAAACTTTTAGAAATGGTTTAAGCCTTTGCATGCTTGTGGGATGGGTAAGGATAGCAGTGGGATGGGCAGGAATACCTGTGGGATGGGTAATAGCTGTGGGATGGGCAGTGATACCTTTGGGATGGGTTGAGATATCTGTGGGATGGGTTAAGATAGCTGTGGGATGGGCAGGGATACCTGTGGGATGGGCAGGGATACCTTTGGGATGGGTAATAGCTGTGGGATAGATAAACTTCCAGTGCAAGCATGGTGGGACTGTATGGTCCACCCTCCCAGGTGCGACACCTTTGGCCCTTTATTGTCAATAATAAGGATCAGGCTGCTTGGCAGAAAGCAATGGATAAGAAACTAGAATCTTTAAAAACACTGGATGTATACAAAAATGTTCAGTTACCACCAGGTACACATGCCATAGGATGTAAATTGATATATAAACTTAAGACAGATGTAGATGGCACTGTTACCCATAAAGCCAGGTTCATAGCACAAGTGTTCAATCAGACTGCAAATGACTATGATGAGGTATTTGCACCAAGTCTGAAGGCTACTACATTAAGGACAGCATTAGTGTGGGCAGCTAAGGAGAAATATATTTTAAATCATTTGGATGTCAGCTTATCTGCATGCACCGTTGCAACACACTATATATTTAAAGAAACCTTTACGTCTCATAAATGATAATACAACTGATTGTTGGAAATTGAAAAAGAGTCTTTATAGTTTGAAGCAATCAGGATGAGTGGAACTAATGTCTAGTTAAAGAATTAATTAAGATAGGCTTTGTAGCTGGCATGTCTGATCCATGTTTGTTTAAAAGAAAGTAATGGTGTGATTTCATTGTTGCTATTGTTTACTGATGACATAGCATTCATCATCAAAACTGAACAAGAAGCTGCTAAAATAATTTCAGTTAAAGAAATTTAAGAAAAAACAGATAGGAGAAATCAAACAATATCTTGGTTTAAAGATAGATAGAACTAGAGGAGGATACAAAGTCTCACAGGCAGATAAAATTAACCAATCACTAAAAAGTTTAAAAATGGAACTTTGTAAACCGGCTAAAACACCAAATGAGACAGGAGTTTAGCCATTGTGATGTTCAAAGTCCTATTTTTGATAAGTACATTTATCAGTCTTTGATTGGTAGTTTATCTTATCTCAGTAATTAGTCAAGGACGGATATCACATACAGTGTTAAGCCCCTGTCACACTGCACCAACGGATTCAAAGAGGATGTAAAACGGACAAAAAAGCTTGCCATCCGTTGGTTAACGCGATGTATCCGTTCTGTAATCACTGCCTCCGTTTTGCTTCCTCTCTATCCGTCCAGCATCCATTTATGGACGTTTCATCCGCTCAGAAAGTTTTGAACTGCTCAAAACTTTTGCGTGGAAAATGTATCTAATTTGTCCATTCTGCATCCGCTAGGCATCCGTTCTGCATCCGTTACGCATCCGCTATATCCGCTAGGCATCCATTCCGCATCCGCGCAACTCGCATCCGCTCGGACGCAGGGAGGAAGCGGAACGGAAGCAGAACGGAAACAGAACGGATGCCTAGAGGATGTAGCACAGAAACAAAGCATTTAAAACGGAAAAAAACGTTCGCAGAGGAGACCTATCTCGGATATTAAGGATGTCTAGAGGATGCCTAGAGGATGCAAAGGGACACATAGTGGAAAACCTATACTGCCGATAAAAAGGGGGAGCAACTCACCTGCATCTCACTTTCAGACCAGCAGCCCAGCTGTGCAGACCTCTGCAGCCTTCATCTGACTCTTCCTCTTCCACAGCATCCAGTCATGTCAACCGTGGATCGTACCACAGTCCTTTGGCAGCCACCATCCTTCTGCAACAGTGCGAAGCCATTTACAGGCTCTGTGAACTCTACTACGGGAAGAAAAAGAGGCGGCCAAGAAGCGTCTGGGTCCGAAGATGGATCGGGAGAAGAGCAGAGTATGGACTGTACAACAAGCTGATGGTGGAGCTCAGGAACGAAGACACTCGGGCATTCCAGAACTTCATGAGAATGCCTCCAGCCATGTTTGACGAAGTTGTGCAGTGGCTGACACCCAGGTTGACCAAGGCAAACACCAACTTCCGGTCCAGCCTGGAACCTGGGCTCCAGGTGGCACTCACTCTGCATCACCTGGCCTCAGGGACCACCTACAGGAGCATGCAGTACGCCTGGAGGGTGCCACACAATACCATCAGCATTGTGGTCAGAGAAGTGGTGCAGGCCATCATCGAAGAATACCTGGAGGAGCTCCTCCAGTGCCCCTCCACTGAAGAAGGATGGCAGAAAGTTGCAGAGCAGTGGTATCAGAGGTGGAACTTCCCCCACACCATTGGAGCCATAGATGGCAAGCACGTGGCCTGCAAAGCACCACCCAAGTCGGGCTCCACTTATTTCAACTACAAGGGCTTCTTCAGCATCGTCCTCTTCACCATGGTCGATGCTGACTACAAGTTCATGTACATCAATGCTTCAGGCAATGGCTCATGTTCAGATGCCCAGGTATACAACGCCAGTCACCTCAAGGAGGGGCTGGAAGGCAACCTCATCATGGGCTTCCCAGATCCAGACCCCCTGCCCAACGACACACAAGATGTGCCCTACTTCATCGTGGGGGATGACGCCTTCTCCCTCAGAACCTACCTCATGAAGCCCTACACTTCCAGACTCCTCACCCGTGAAGAGAGGATCTTCAACTACAGGCTGTCCAGGGCAAGGCGGGTGGTGGAGAACGCCTTTGGCATCCTGGCCAACAGGTTCCAGGTACTTCTCACCACCATACAACATCGCCCAGAGACCGTGAGGAGGATCGGGAAGCTTGCTGCATCCTGCACAATCTCATGCGCACCCGCTACCCAGTGTTGCAGAACAGGCTCATGGACCTCCAACAAGGTAATAGGGACATGGATCCTGGTGAATGGAGGCAAGGGCAAAACCTAATAGACACTGAGGATGTGCAAGGCCCCAACAGAGCCTCACGTGAAGGGAAGAAACAGCGCAACCTCCTGAAACACTGGTGCAACTCCCCAGCTGGAGCAGTGGAGTGGCAAGACAGGATGATAGATGATTAATGGGTGCTTCCTTCAGCCTGTCTCATCACACAGATGAGATTGGGCCATGTATGTTGGGTGGGCCTACAATGAACAGGGCGTTTAATAAAGAGTTGTGTTTGTGTTGACATGTGTGGATGATTATTACATTATTATTGATAATAAAGGGCCATAGGTGTGGCACCTAGGAGGGTGGACCATACAGTCCCACTATGCTTGCACTGGAGGTTTATCTATCCCACAGCTATTACCCATCCCAAAGGTATTCCTGCCCATCCCACTGCTATCTTAACCCATCCCACAAGCGTGCAAAGGCTTAAACCAATTCTAAAAGTTTCCACCAAGACTTTATTAAAAAAAAAAAAATGAAGCAAGTGTGTGAATCAAAGATAAACTTTATTGAACAACAAGCTGTAACAGAAAAATGACCCAAGTCAAGTGTCCAAATAAAGTCCACACCCAGTCTCTGGCAGTCTTCACGGTCACTCGGAGGTGTGTCCAGTCTCAGGGGTGAAGGGTCCAGGTGCTGTGGAGGTGGGTGCTGCTGCAGTGCTGATCTGAGGTGTCATTGGAGTGTCGGGCCCCAAGAGGACAACAGGTGACGGTGCGTTGAGAAAGGTCTCGGACAGCTGGCTCAGCCCCGTGATGCTGAGAGGTCCTTCCTCCATGCCATGGGGTGTCAGCCCCAGTACTGATGACAGATGTACTGAGGCCGGGCTTGGCTGTGGGGTGGAGGAAGGAGTAGTGTAGTGGGGCTGTCTGGTCTGCAGCTGGGTGAGGACTGTCGTGGGTGGCATCATTGGAATGGATGGCATCGCTGTCATCGGTGGCATCATTGGCGTGGGTGGCATCGGTGGCATCAGTGGAACCGGTGGCAACGGTGTCGCCCGATGACTCTGTGCCTGGACTGGGAAGAGCTGCTGCCTGTGCTTCTGAACCTCCTGGTAGCCGTAGCCCTGGTAGGTGAGGGCCTGTGGGAAGCCTTGGAATGGGAGGGACATCACCTGGGGTGGAGGAGCAGGCCTGGACTGGGTGGGAGCAGGTTCCTCTGGATCTGGAGGGTTGTGAAGCAGCTCGGTGATCTGGTCCTTCACCACCTGGTACTGGGGTTCCTCCATGTTCCTGAGGGTCTGGTTGACATAGGTGAGGAAGGGCTTGCGGTTGTAGGATGAGGAGTCGGTGTTGACCAGCTGAGAGAGGAGATCTATGCTGGTGCAGATGATGTCCCTGATCTCCAGAAGGACAGTGTGGCTCTGCCCCTCCTGCTGTCTGGCTCTCTGCCTTTCTGTGGAGGTGGAGCTGGGGGTGGATGCAGGTAGGACTGTGGTGGAAGTGCCATCTCCTTTCTCCCACTGTGCCAGGGAGTCCTCCACGCGCTCCGCCATGGTTAAAACAACTGTCCGCAGGTTCTCCACTGTGGCACGCTCCACAGAAACCTGCCTGGAAACAGAGGCTGACTGTCGGCCGGAAGAGGACTGGCACTCAGCAGGCTGCCGGAGAGAGAGGGTAGTTAGAGGAGCTGCTGGTGCTCCTCAGCGGATCTCACCCTCCAGGAAGCTGCACCTGGCCATGACGTAGATCTCTTTGTCCGTCAACTTAACCGTGGCCTGGCCAGATTTCTTGAGGTGCAGCTTCCCATACCAGGTGTGTATGTGCTTCCACCAGCCAAGGAGCACCTCCGAAGTGTAGCCCAGGCTCTCCACCTTCTCTCTCCAAGCAGCCTGCTTCCTTTTGGTGTCTCGATAGAGCCTGTGTCCCTCCCGCCAAGATACTCATTCTTTCTCAGCCACTCCAGCACCTCATCCTCGTGTTCCTCCTCAATATAGTATTGCCTCCTCTCCCGTTGTCGCATACGCCTCTTCCTCCCTTTGGCAGGACCAGATGGGCCCTCATCAGAGGGGCTCCCAGGTAGTAGGGGCTGCTCCTCCACACCACCAGCAGCAGCAGCACCAGCAGGATCATCATCATCATCATCATCATCATCACCACCAGCAGGATCATAATCATCATCATCATCAGCAGCAGCAGAAGCAGCACCAACAGGATCAGCAGCAGCAGCAGCAGCAGCAGCAGCACTAGCAGCAGCAGCAGCACTAGCAGCAGCAGCAGCACCAGCAGGACCAGGAGCACAAGCAGGACCAGGAGCACAAGCAGGACAAGCAAGACCAGGAGCATGAGCAGTACGAGCAAGTCCAGGAGCACAAGCAGGACCAGCAGGACCAGCAGGACCAGGAGCAGCTTCAGCAGAGTTAGCACCAGCAGAAGCACCACCACCAGGAGCAGCTTCAGCAGAACCTCCAGCACCAGAAGAGTGAGCCTGAGCAGCAGAAGCTCCAGCAGAAGCAGAGTCAGGGACATGGGGCAGGAGGGTGGCCCTGTCCCTCTTGCCAGGGATGGCGGCAGGTTGCTGAGGCTTTCGCTTCTTCCCCATGGTTGTGGGGTTGCTGGCTGGCAGGGAGGCTGGCAGGCACAAAGGCTGGCAGGAAGGCTGGCAGGAAGGCTGGCACCAAGGCTGGCAGGAAGCCTGGCAGGTAAGCAGGCACCAAGACTGGCAGGCAGGCTGGCAGGCAGGCTGGCAGGAAGCCTGGCAGAAAGCCTGGCAGGAAGCCTGGCAGGAAGGCAGGCAGACTGGCTGGCTGGGAGGCTGGAAGGCAGGCTGGCAGCAAGGCTGGCAGGCAGGCAGAGAGCAAGGCTGGCAGGGAGGCTGGCCAGGAGGCTTGGAGGCAGGCTGGCAGGAAGGCTGGCAGCAAGGTTTGCAGGCAGGCATGCAGGCAGGGCAGGCAACGACTCGGTGTATCCAGCAGCAGGTCTTTCCTCCGAATGCTGGCCACGTGCAAGCTGCTTCCCTTTTTTCCGCATGGCTTATGCAATGCACCCCCCCACATGCGCAATTAACGCTCGGCATCTGTTCGGCTTCTGCTGTGCATCCGCTAGGCTTCCGCTCTGCATTCGCTTCATCTGCTGTGCATCCATTGTGCATCCGCTGTATCCGTTCCACGTCCGCTTTGCTGAGGTCCCCCGGAAGCCTAGCGGATATGCCATCCGCTCCCATCCACTTCCATCTGCTGGGCTTCCATTCCTCATCTGCTTTCCATCCGCCCTGCGTCCTCCCCGCGTCCATTCCTTTCCGTGTTATCTGCTCCGGTTATGCAAATTTTTGCCCCTTTGGAGAGCGGATAATAATGGATGGAACATTTTGCTCGTCCATTGTGTCCTTTTTACATACGTTTTGCATCCGTTGGGCAGTGTGACAGGGCCTTTAATCAATTCGCAAGATTAGTGCTGAGCCGAATGAAAGGCACTGGCAAGCTGCTAAACGTGTGTTAAGATATCTGAAACAAACAATGCATTATGCATTGTATTTGGAGCCTAAAGATGAACTGAATTTAACTGTATATGCTGATGCAAGTTTTGCTACAGACATAAATACACGAAAATCTACATCGGGTACTGCTGTATTATTGGGAAAATCATTGATTGGGTGGAGGTCTATTAGACAGAAACATCTAAGTTTGTCAACAATGGAGGCTGAATCCTCATGTTTGTCTTTATTATGTACATGTTTAGCTTGGTATAAGCAACTATTGATTGATATGGGAATTAATGTAACAGATTCTATTGTTGTTTATGAAGATAACCAATCAGCAGTACATCTGGCTTCAAATATTGCTGTTAAAGCAAGAACAAAACACAAAGATTTAAAGCCCATGTCACACTGCACCAACGGATGGAAAGAGGATGTAAAACAGACAAAAAAGCTTGCCATCCATTGGTTAACGCGATGTACTCACTGCCTCCGTTTTGCTTCCTCTCTATCCGTCCAGCATTCGTTTATTGACGTTTCATCTGCTCAGAAAATTTTGAGCTGCCCAAAACTTTTGAGCAGAAAATGTATCCAATGCATCCGTTCTGCATCCTCTAGGCATACGGGGGACATCCGTTCTGCATCCATTACGCATCTGCTATATCCGCTAGGCATCCGCTGTGCATCCACACAACTCAAATCCATTCCAGCAGTAAACGGATGCAGGGAGGAAGCAGAACGGACGCGCAGCACGGATGGAGTAGCACGGATGGAGAAAGGATAAAGCAGATGCAGCTCATCCTCTATGCATCCGCTCTGCATCCGCTCTGCATCCTCTACGCATCCGCTCTGCATCCTCTACGCATCCTCTACGCATCCGCTCTGCATCTGCTCTGCATCCTCTATGCATCCACTCTGCATCCTCTAAGCATCCTCTACGCATCCTCTATACATCCGCTCTGCGTCCTCCCCATGTCCGTTCCTTTCCGTGTTATCCGCTCTGCTTATGCAAATTTTTGCCCCTTCTGAGAGCGGATAACAACGGATGGAACATTTTGCTTGTCCGTTGTGTCCTTTTTGCATCCGTTGGGCAGTGTGACATGGCCTTAAGATATTTAAATATAAGACAATGCGTGCAAAGTAAGATGATTAAACTAGAATACTGTCTGTCAGAAAACAATATAGCAGATCATTTTACAAAGGCCTAAGGCTCTATAAAGCATAAGGCTTGCTGTGAAGATTATGGACTTAGAATGTAAGGTTGTATATATTATCTTATCCAAAAGGGGAAAAATGTTCGGAATATGAGTCACCTAACAGCTATCTGAGTTGGACCAGGATATAAACCAGGATAGACATTTTAATACTATCTCTTTAAGAAAATGCAAAAGTGTAATTGGGTGTGGTTTCTGAAACAGCCATAATATGGAGCCAGAAACCTGGATTGTTTAGTCTTAGTCTCAGTGAGTCTCTGTCTTCTGTTGGAGAGTATTGCCATTCCTCCTAATTGACTGCTATTTTTGGATTTGATGTAAGTCTGATACTGACCTGTTTTTGACACTGGATTTTGTTATTGGATTATCCTTGGACTGAAAACTGATTGATTTACCTATGAGTGACTTTGGACTGCTTATCTTCAACTTTCTTAAACGTTTCTGAAAGTAAAAACCTACATTTACTGTACAATGTGTATGTGTGCTCTGTGTGTATTATTCAAACACTTCTCTCACCATGTCTCCCTTTATGTGCTCATTTTCCTAACGTGGAATTACCTCAGCACTATCCACCAAGGAACCTGAAATTCCTTCCCTTATGGAGTGGATAAATAATTTTCAAACCACTTGGCCAATGTCACTAAATGAATCAAAATATGTGAAGTTTGATCTTTTTCTTTTAATTGTGCTCTTTAAAATGACCTACTTTTATTTTCCATTTAATTGATTTGGTGTTTGTATGAATGGGTGGGAGAATCCTTAACTTTCAGTTTAGCAGCAGTGACAGCATATTAAGTTTTGTTTGACTTTTAACTGTACATGGGTAGCTTAAATAAAGGTAAAGGAATGGCCTTTTATGAAATTTGATAATACTGCCTGAAGATCATTATGGTATCAATCATATGCATCTGAATGAAATCTCAAAAAGTGTAAGGCCTTTTTTGGCCTTTCAAAGGATGTGTGGCCTTTTTTGAGTATACACTGAAAAATGGTGCCCACAACCACCAGCCCATGGACCTAGCTTAGAAGTGATTCATTTACCTTTATTTAAACCAGGATATTCAGCTATATAATTTTATATTTTTCATTATATCTTGCATTGTTATTTGTGTCTGTTTGTGCAAGACATTTGTATTCATATTCTCAATTGTTAACTACATGATATGCAATCTTCAGAGCCAAAATATTGCCCTATGTATGTATTCACATACTCTACCAAGATCTAAATTTATTCTATACATGAAACTTTCTCTTTCAATATCAATTAGTGTTTAAATAGCAGAATTTCCTGTACTATAATATTGCATGCAGAGCTGTAAAATAAAAGGAAAAAATTAAATACCATAGGGTCTTATTATCTCAGGGATCACCTGTCTACTGTTGTTTCTGTCTGCCCTATATGTTCAGAAAGGGTGGATACTTAATTAAATGTTGCCATTTTATGGATCAAGGGAGTATGTCCTCTAGCAGTCAGTCTCCTCTGGAATAGCATTACCTCAAAGTTATACATGGTCCCCACTCTCCAAATGCTTCAGAAGTCCCTTAATACCTGCTTCTGCTCCCAGGCTTGAGAGTATGGTGTTTTTGAAGCACTGTTGTGTTTTTTAATTATTGTTATTTCCTTGAGTGGTGGAATCAATGACTGAAAGGAAGGTGGGGAATGCTAATTCATATGACAGTCTGAACACTATCAGTGGAAGAAAGAATATGATCAAACACTTAGGTTTATATCTGACTTTTCCAGGAGAAAGCAGGCAAGCTGGTGACAATGTTGTGAACAGTGGAAACAAACATCTCTTGACCTGAGTCAAAGAGCTGTTTGATTGTGTGCACCTGACATTTGTCCAAGTTGTGGTTTACTATGTGTTTAATTTTATATGACATAATGTAAGTTGCCTAGAATTATCTAGGATTTGGTCAGCTGTAACATCTAATAAATTTAAAAAAAACCTTGCTAATGTTACAAGTAGAATAGTTCAATTTATTGATATCAGTTTCAAATTGAATTTACAATCTTTTCTCAATTTTCCTTTCTAATGGGGAAGTCAGATTAGCTCTTTTCCTTTTCAAATGCACATTTTTATTATATTCTGATATGCTGGAGCATTCACAAGGATTCTTACCCTTTAAGTTCTCAACCAAAATTTATTTAAACAAATAAACAACTTTACAACAGAGATATATGGATAATTCTTGTTTAATGAGCACAATAGATTTATTAAACAGTTACAAATTTTCAAGTGGCTATGGAAAATAAAAGTTTGAGAATCATCAGTGCATCTGATCAACAGGCATCACTCATCTGCTATTACCATTTTATCTTGGGTAAGTGATCACCTTATGCATCAAAGTGCTCAAAAATTCCTTCAACAATACATGTTGCCGAAAGAATTGAGTCACAATTCTTCATAGAAGATTTTTTCATTAATCTATGCCAAGTAGGTTTGTCAGGGAGCCATCCACTATGGTCATTCTCTGTGGCCCCAAAAAATTTTTTGAAAGCCACTTGAATCCTGCTCTCTATGACCTGGAGGCATATTAGACCCTGCTTTGAATATCACCTGGATATCTTCCTTTTCAATAAAGAATTCCTTTTAAAATACTCAGTTTTCAAAAGTTCATTCTTATTGTTTGAAGGAGAGAGAGTCTGGGCCTCTACACAGAGGCAGATCTTCAAGTATAAACTCTTTATTGTAGCAAACAATAACCCAGCAACAGTCTGCCTGACAGCTTACCCTTTTATATAATGGCTCAGCCAATGAGAATAAATTATTTTCCCTGCCTTAGTGGCAGACCCTAGTGAAGCCTTTATTCCTCAGCTTCACTCCTTCATCTCAATATGCAACACTGAATGTCTTAAAACTACCAGGATTTTACTATGCTCTGCTGGTATTATTATTTTTTAAACTAAAGATTAGATTTTTGCTCATGTTTGTGCCAGATTGTACATTTTATGGGATGAGCCACGTTAAACAAAGAGGATCAAAATCCTTCATTATCTGGTTATTTGCCTCACAAATTAATTAGTTATACTTTTTAACTTGTCCTTTTTAATTTTTCCCTGGATTGCACAATTTCCAATATACTACTCAACTATTTCATTCTAGAGTCCAGCCATCAGTTATAATATTCAAAAAATGAGAAGACTAGCCAGTATGGTAATTGTTTTTCCACACCTTTATATCTCTTTTGTCACTAGAACAATGGCTTAATTATGCTAATAACTTTCTCTTTCTTCCTCTTTTATCAGAATGCTTTTCTTAAGCTGAAGAATAGGAGACTATCTTAACAATGAATTAATTACTCAAAAATCTTTGACCTCTTCTTTCTTGATTGTTTACCTATCTGCACATCTCCCCTCAAGATGAAAAATAACAAGGCTAATTACAGCCAGATTTAATCTCACTGCCTCTTTTCTTCCTAGTTTTAGGAACTCCTTCCTAATTTTTTGTCTATGTGTTGTTGTTTTCTAAATTTGTTGCTTTTTATTTATTTATTTATTATCCAGATGAGGAATGGCCCATGTTAGGAATAAGACTGGGCAAGGGTAGAATAACAAAAACAAAACCCAAATATATATGAATACAATTTTGTTTTGGAACAAGAAAACTATTTTAGACATAGCCAATGCTCATTAGGAATTTGAAGTCTTTTTCTTATTTCTTTGAATAAAGATAAAGGTTCCCCTCGCACATATGTGCTAGTTGTTTCCTGCTCTAGGGGGCAGTGCTCATCTCCATTACAAAGCCAAAGAGCAGCTCTAACAATTACTAAATCACATAATTCTTCCCCCTCCTCTGCTCTCCTCCTCCTCTCCCTCCCCCCCCCCCTTCTCTCTCACACACAGAGCCACTGTATAATTTTTTCTAAGCAAATAAGATTTTTTTTGTCAGCTTGAAGGAAATAGTAAAAATAGGGATAGGCAAATACATCAATTTCAGTGTTTCAATTTCTTATCCTTTCCCTGCTAATTTCAGATTGTTCAGTTTGAAAACAAACAAATGGAACATTGAACAAAAGTAACTGAGAGAGTTCTCAATAGAAGCATAAGTAGTTCAAATTATCTTACTTTGGATGCAAGATCTAGCTGACAAAGGAAAATTCTAATGCTGGGAAAAATAAGAATGAGAAGAAGAGGATGATTAATAAGTGGAGAACTGAAGAAGTGGATGGACTGAATTATACTGGCTATGGGCACACTATTGGAAGAACTGAAAGACTGGAACAGAAATAGATCATTATGGAAAAAAATCTACTTATATAGTTGCTAAAAGTCAACACTGACTTGATTGCACCTAATCAATCAAGAGTTTTGTAATTAAGGTATCCTTTTGCACAGTTTTTTCAAATTACTTATTTTTGTTTCCAATTTTTTCAAATGTGTAAATGTTATTGGCAAAATATATTTTAAAATTTGGAGAGATGAATTTCCAAGATAATGCAATTTCATCTCACATGTAGGTTTAAGAAAGAAAAAACAGATAAAATTTCTTTTAGAATAAAGTAAACACATCTCTTTCCCAGTAATAGCAATAGTCATATACATTTGATATTGCAATAGCTGTTAGAAGAGGGTGGGACTGACATCATGGTGACATAATGTGCCTCATGGAAGCTCCCTGGGGGAACTGTCAAAACCCAAGCTGCCAGGGGTCCAAATAGACCTAAATCACCTTGTCGGGGCAACAAATGGAAAGAATGCAATCTATAGATCATGGGGAGCCTGCAATCTCCCTTCGTGACCCAGATAAGGCTCTTCAACTTGACAGCCAGGAAGGTGGCTATTGCATGCTGCTTTGAAGCTGGAACACCTACTGGAAGGAAGTGAGGAAGACAGAAGAATAGTGTGATCAATCTGGGTGAGAGACTTTTAATCTGAACTGTTAACATTATTAGAGGAAAGACACCCCCCCCCCCGAAGATAATTGAGAGAAAACGGGACCTAAAAGGAGAGGTGGATTTTTCTTCTTCCACCTCCAAAAGAAAAGCAGTGAGGAGAGCTTTTAAGAGCTATCATTGAAATATAAGACTGATTAAATGGATTTATTGAAAGAGAATACTTAGGAAACATCTGGTACTTCAAAATATAATATTTCTAAGCAGGGGTGAGTTTCTACCAATTCTGTCCACCTCTGTAGAACCAGTAGCTTTGAGGAGCAGCAGACATAGTTCTGTGTCGGTTCTTTGTCTGCTGATGTTTTTGCCCACCCGCTCATCCAGGCTCTTACCTGACCTTTATTTCCTTATTTTTCAACTTCAGCTGCCATGCGAGGCACAGTTGCAGTTAAAAAAGCAGGAAAAGAGGGCTGTTTCAACGGCTGCTTCTCTGCACTCAGCGTGCTGATGACAATTTACAGTCACATGCCGCAGCATGCAGGGAAGCACATCATAAATCACCGAACCTCGTAAATCATCAAACCAGTAGTTCATCCTGTCATATCCCACCCCTGCTTCTAAGCTAGAAATTTCTGGACAATACAAAAACTGACTACAGAGACTTTTCTTTTTTATATATTGTATTTTACAACTTGAGTTGGGAAATACAACACAAAGAGACAGATAACAGAGAAGCAGAGCACAGTGCCATCTACAGGCATAAGTGAAATGTGGAAGATATAAGTGAAGAGAAGACAGAAAGGGATGGACAGCCTTGAAAGCCTGAGAACATAGTGATAACAAGGTATTTAGGCTGAAGAGCTAAGAGAGTGGAACACTGAAAAAATTCTTTTTTTCTTTGCAAACAGTGTAGCTCTTGGAATTCAAGGAAAAATAAGTTAGACAAGACAAATAGAAACTGAAAAATAAAGACTTCCCTTCTTTGATTTTTTTTTCTTGCTCTCTGTACTCTCTTTTTGGACATAAAATCACTGGTGGTTGAACTTTCAGGCTTGATGGGCCAACTTGAATTATAATTTGTTATTTTGCAAGTTCCTTTCCTTTTGTTAAACTGGATTAAGGTTAGAAGAACCTGAAAAAACAGAAGGACTTCAAAGACTGAATTCGTATTTGGATTACAACTTACATTTTCACTCTATTTGGATTACAGTTGAACTATACCTTTTACTTTGGGTGGATTATAAATACTAAAATATCTTAAAATGAAGAAGACAATATCTGCACCATCTTCAGCATCATCATCTGCCACCTCTAGTCCTGCTCGGTAGAAACCCTGGGTGCTATCCTTTAATAGGAGAACACTAATGTGATGCAAGCAGAATCGAAAACCATGATACAAGCTCTACATGAGGACTTGAAAGAAAGGATAGGGAAAGTAGAAGACTGAGAATGGAAGAAAAAATAGAGAATTTTCAACAAATAATGGCAAAAAGTGAACAACGCATGCAAAAAGTAGAAGAGAAAGGTGAACTAACAAAAAAGAGTGGAAGAGCTTGATTATAGACTCACACTGGCAAATTAAAATAAAGAACAAAATAATATCATTAGAAATGGATAGGGCAAATTTATTATTTGAGATTTCAGAACATGGAAGAAGAAAAGGGAAAGAATTTAGCAGAGATAATGGCAGAACTGTTGGCAGGGGCCTTGGAGGTGCCCAAAGAGAAATTTTGGCTGAGATCGATGAAACATGTAGAATCCACACAATATGTGATGAGAAATAGACTTCCTAGAGAGGTCCACATGAGATTTATCAAGGAAGTAACAACAACAGAGATTTTGCAAAGAGCGAGAGATGATCCCTTAAAATGTCTTAAAACAAATCCTGAGAAGAGTTAGAGATCTAAGGAAGGAATGCCAGTTTTTGACAAAGGGCTTAATCAAAAAAGGAATGAATTTTATGGCTGATACCAGAGGGAATATTGGTGACCTGACAGGAGTAAAGACACAGATTAGATTCAATGTAGAAGGCAGAGCAATTTTATGATCAGTATTTGAGACCACAAGAGGAAAAGAGATTGAGAGAGGAAGAAGAGGAGAGACATCAAGACAAAGTCATAGAAGAGAGAGATATATGACAAAGAGAGAAGGCAAGAAATTGGGAAGAAATAGCAATAAGGGAAGGAACAAGGCAAAAGAAGCAAGAGAGTTAAGAGCAACTAGAGGGAGAAGGCGGAGCTTCGTCTCGGTGCTACAGCTGCGATCTCGGGGCTCTGAGATCGCAGTTGATATTTTCGCCCCTGGTCGGTCCTAACGGACCTAAACCGTCCCGTAGAGATGGGGATTGTGAAGGGCACAGTCCCAGGATCCCAGAGATATCGCAAAATCTCTGGTTTGATCCAGGAGAAGCCCTTTTGCTGGCGGTGGAAAGGCAGCCTCCAAAGCTGCT